>BMAO01002987.1:0-222083 GCA_019973975.1 Trichonephila clavata
TATAATGTCGCCAATCGTGGCGACAATACGCAAGTATCAACAAAAATATTACTTTTCGAAAAAAAAATGCAACTATTATTTGATCACAAACTGCGTGTCTTCGAACTTATACCGCAAATATAAATCTTTGAAAACTGCAAAAATAAATTCGATGTTATCGTTTAACAAATGTGTATGCATTTTGAACTAGTTCCAGAAGCAATTTGATTCATTATTTATATTTATGTTTCTCTAGAAGCATTATATTGTTTCCTTAAAATCATATACAAGCAGAAAATTAACTTTTATTTAAAAAAAATTCAGCCCTTCAATAATAAGTTATTAGAAATATCTAGGAAACATTATGATAAATAACAGATTTTTCTAAGTAAAAATTTCAAAACAATGCCAGAAAGAAATAGCTTTTTTACATATTATGTAACCTGAAGAAAAAAACCTTTTGACTAAAGTAACACTCATTAGGCCCAGGTGCGTAAGTACTCTTTTTATCAATTGTTTTGTTTAAATAGAAACCTATCCACATGGAAATAAAGAAAATGCATTGCTATATTACAAACTAAGCTCGTTTTTTGTTAAAGCAACTGATTTTACACTTTCCTATCACCAAAGAAAACAAATATAATAGTTTTTAAGTTAATGTTTTTTTTTAATTAAAATATTTTAAAATTTTAGTCCTTAGAAGAATGTAAAAACAACTCTAACAGTGCATTTTTGCATTAACAAAACATTTAGTTTTTAACCTAATGGAAAGAGCTTTTAGAGAAGTTTTCAGCACCCATTCAGAAGAAAAAATAACATCATAAGGACCAATAGAATCATAATTTAGCAATTTTACTTGGTGTACAGAATTTTATTTTCAATACCTTTTTTCAATTATTCACTGTTAACAAGAAAAATAAAACAAACCCAAATCATATTGTTGAAATATTTATTCTGGAAATTGTACACATACATATATACATTACAAAAATTAACAAGAATATAAGTGAAATTTTTGAAACATGTTTTCTTCAATAACTTATTTTTTTTATATATATTGATTTTTTTTATAAACAGTATCTAATCTATATTATAGTCAACTCCATCCTTATTTGTACAGAACAGCTGTTTAATATAATATACATTGAATTATCATTTTAAATATAGGTTCTAGTGTATAAAAGTATATAAATAAACAGCTTTTTTTTTTTTTTTTTTATCAAATCATGTCTTTGAGTTATGAAATGTGAGTGAAAATGCCTTTCAAACAGTGTTGTTTCAAATAAATTACATGTTAGGATATGTGAGTCATCTGAATTATTACCTGAAGAATTTATAAATAGCTGGTTCTGAGAGGAATTTTGAAATTTTCCTCATTAGAGTAAAATTTTTACAAATGTTGTTCATAATTATATAGTTTTCTAAATGGCTATCTACAAAATTTAGCATAACACATGTAGTGTTATGCTACGCCCATATGAGTATTTAGAACATGACGATAAAGTCCACAAAATGTGAAACCAATAGTCTTTGGCAGAAAGTGCAAAATGTATGAAATTCATAGATTAATTTTTATCCACAAAAACATATACATATAAAAAAAGAGAAAAATTCTGAACTATGTGCAAAATTTAAAATAAATTATGAGTGGAAATATTAAAAATGAAGATTAATGCTAACAAGCAGAAATGAAATTAATGCAAATTAAAAATAAAGCATTCATAATTTAGAAACAAGATAAAAGGTTTAAAAAATACAATTTTATAAATATTACACATGAAGGATAAAACAACAGTTCAAAAAATATCACACATTGGAACAATATATATATATATACAGGAACTAATTTGTTATCAGTACACTAAACATTAAATATCTTTTAGAAGTGGTTTTGAAATCGCTGCAAATAAAATTTTGCCATCCGATAGTTTTCAATCAATGATGACAGTCTCCCACTACGAACTCAAAATGAAAATAACTTAAAAGAATGGCTTATTTCTGGCAAAAAAGGAATTACATTAAAAAGCAAAAATGTAAGTAATTTTTTTATAGAAAACAAATTAGAAAAATATGAGTGCCAGGATTTAAAGAAATAGAACACAAGGTATTTAGAAATGCCAAGAAAAGAAGCAGAAAGAAATTCAAACCGGAAAAATAATAACTGCGTATAAAAGTGTGGGGTGCTCAATATTGTTAGAATTTCTTACTAGTTCTATTCCAAAATGCAGAGTTAGTGTAAAAATGTAGTACAAAGGCCCCCACGCTTTTACCACAATGACATTAATTCTTTCGTTAATCATTTTATTCTTATATTGAGATTTTAGTTCGATAAAAGCGTGTTTTTTAAAACTATATTTTAAATTTTTGGGTCTTCATGTGTGTCAGACTACTGATTTCAGCACTTAGGTATTATCACAACAAATGCCAAATCTAATAATAACTTGCCTAGTTGGCAACCCCCATTGGTACTTGTGTCTTATTGCAACCTATTGGTGACATTATATGAAATTAAGCCCTTGGTTGCCAATTCAGCATGTACCACACATAGGAAATCAGGGTGGCCAACTCAGCGAGTTATTTAGAATTGGCGATAATATGCAAGTATCCTCCAATTTCCTGTGAGTTGTATGTGCTGAATTGGCAAACAGGTGTTTCATTTCATATATGTCGCCAGTTGGTTGCGATAATACATAAGTACCAAGATTTCTTATGTTTTTCCCACTTGTGTACAACATACCTGCAAATAGGAGTTTTGTACCCAAGCCGTATTAATTTTTGGTACTTACATATTTTTGCAACCATATTGTCGAAATTATATGTAATAAACACATGGTTGTCAATCTGGCGCATACGACTCATGCAAAATCAGGGTCACCAACTTAACAAGTTATCTTGAACATTGTCATTGTTGTGGTAATATGCATTGTAAAATTTGGCGTATGATGTACAGTTTTAACACAAAAAATAAGATTGAATTTAACGTGTGCATGTTACATGCCAGGTATAAAAATGAAAGCTTTAAAAAAACGTGAGCATAGGAAAAAAATTAGATTTCTACATAGATTGAAATGTTGTTCAATTAAAAGAAATGGCGTTCCTTATGAACTTGAAAGGTTGCACTTCTAGATGTATACTATTTTTTACTAAAGCTTAGAATAAATGACTTTCAAACTTTAAGAGCATGGCTCACATACATCTCAGGTTTCTTCATGAAAAAGGGGGTGCACATTATACAGCAAATAAACATAGAAATTAAAAATTGCTACTTGAAAGTATAAGTGCGTGTTATACGATGGTATGCATGATATGCCAGATTTTACGGTAAGAATATAATTTTTCTCTACCTTTCTTTAATGAGAAAAAGTATAAAATATATTTATATTGGGTTAAATACAAAGAATCTGATATATATACTTCATTTATTTTCAACCAAATAAACAAAACACTATAGTCACAATAAAGGTATTCTTGAAATAGCCATTTTAAAGTTTAATATGAAAATAAAACTAAAATTATTCCAATGTTGCAAAGGAATACTTCAATTATTATTTGCCTATAAGCAAGTGCCCAAAAAATCAAACAATATGACTTATTATGAATCAAGTAAATTTCATTAAGATATGTGACTACCCAAAATTCGCAGTTTTGGTGAAAATTTTCAAAATTACTTTTGTGTTTTTATTTTATAGCCAATACATTTCAGATTCCATAAAACACTCTATTTTTGTTTCTACGATATCTAGAAGCAAATTTATAGCATAATTAGTAAACTGGAATTGGAGTTAACAAAACCAGATGCTGATCCCTACATAAAATATTTTTAAGATATTGAATTTAAATTTTTAGAACATGTTTTATTTAGTTGTATCTGTGTTATGAATCAAAATCTAATCTCTGTGTATATACAGTGGACCCAAAAAGTGTTCGTACACTTGCAATTTCATATAAGATTTATTGTTTCCGATTAATAAAAATTAATATTTTGGAATTGTAATTTTTTTATATCTGCAACTTGTTCTTGGCGGAAAGACATAATTATTTTTTTAAAAAATAGTATAACTATTATTTTTGAAAATTAATAATCAAAAAGCTACTGAAAAATAACGCCACTAAAGTCTTCGTACACTTAACAAAAATCTCAACATAGCTTTATATATATATATATATATATAAATATTGTGTGTATTTCTTTCTTAATTTAGAACTTAGTAGGATATCTTTTAGTGTCCACAACAACTTTTAAGTGTCTTGTCTTAAATGTCTTTAAATTTAATCAGTTTTTTGTAATTTCTGCATCGATTTACCTCCATGCTTCAGTGATTATTGTGTTTACTTCCCATTATGTGTTTATATGTCATGTTTTCTTTTTACTTTAAATCTAGTTCTTCCCAAATATGCTCTGCTGCGCTAAATAAATTGATTGAGGAGGTGTTTTCAAAATTTTGGGTACAGTTTTAGAGACACCAGCAGTGTACATTGAGAGCAGTTCGCCTGGCGTCATTATCCTGTTAAAAAATGAAGTCGTCTAAAATATCCAAATTTTGAGAGGATAATTTAAAATTTCTCTTTAAAATATTTAAATAGAGCTCATGATTCTAAATACCAAAAAAAATACCAAATTACCTAATCCTGAAGCCTATTTACACCCACCCTCCCCTGCAAGAACACCTCTGTGTTAAAGCATGGAGTTAGAGGAGCTCTTGTTCCACATAAATTCACGAAATTAAATGCCTCATTTTTTCCTTTAAAACTATTATATGCCCATCAGAACCAAAAATGTTGAATTTTCTGTCATCCCAATCACTTTCCTGACAATTTTGAATTTTCTGAAACTTAAGTCACAAGAATCTAGTAGGATGAATGAACCATGGAAGTGTTCTTGTATGGGGGCGTAAATCAGCTACAGAATTAGGTAATTTTTGATGGTATTGAGAATCATGAGCTCTAGTTAAATATTTTAAAGAGAAATTTTAAATTGTCTGTCCAAAATTTGATATTGAATATGACTTCATTTTTTAACAGGATAATGATGCTCTCAATGTACACCGCTGGTGTTTTTATAACTGCCCCAAAATTTTGTGAAAACACCTCCTCAATCAATTTATTTAGCCCAGCAGAGCATATTTGGGGAGAACTAGATTTAAAATAAAAAGAAAACATGACATATAAACACATAATGGGAAGTAAAAACAATAATCACAGAAGCATGGAGGTAAATCGATGCAGAAATTACAAAAAACTGATTAAATCTATACCAAGATGTTTAAAAGTTGTTGTGGACACTAAAAGATATCCTACTAAGTTCTAAATTAAGAAAGAAATACACAATATTTAAAGCTATGTTGAGATTTTTGTTAAGTGTACAAATACTTTTGTGGCGTAATTTTTCAGTAGCTTTTTGATTATTAATTTTTTAAATTAATAGTTATACTATTTTTAAAAAAATAATTATGTCATTCCATTAAGAACAAGTTGCAGATATCATAAAAAAATTACAATTTCTATACATTAATTTTTATTAGTCGAAATCATTAAATTTTATAGGAAACTGCAAGTGTACGAACTCTTTTGGGGTTCACTGTATTTATGTACTTCATTGCATTTAAATGAAAAAAAAATCATTAATTTTTTAAAAAATCGAGTTTTTGCATAAAATTTGGCATATTTAAAAACTTTTAATTCCTAATACATATAAAGATGTTCCATTATTTATGTGCTGTGTAAATATTATTTGAATACATTCATCAGAATTTTGTGTAAAAGATCCTCATTGCTATTTTTCATGAAAATTTTACTAAACTCCACAATTTTTATAATCTATAAAACTCTCCAGAAAACAGCAAAAGGGTTAAAAAATTAGTTAAACATGAAGCTAAAGAGTTTGAGCTATAAATATGGTGAGTTTAAGAAATGTACAACGAGTAGAACATTTTTCATATTGTATTTAAATCTTTAAAAGCATTGTCTGAGAAACTATGTTTTTTGGCTTCACAGTAAAGTTCACAAATGGATTTCTTTTTAAGATATTGAATTGAAATTTTCAGAAAATTTTTATTTGTATTATAGACTATAATCTCTATGTATGTATTTATGCATTTTATTGCACATACAATTTGTGAGAAAAAAACATGTTTTTTTTTTAAAAAATTGACAAATTTCAAAAAATATTATAAATTTTATCGCTCTAGGCACAGATAATGTTGTTATTTTTGTGCAGTTTTAATATTATTTGAATATATTAATTAGAATTTTCAATACAAGGTTTACTGTAACTGCAATTTTTCACTAAAAATTCCCATTCTATCCAAAATAATTTAAAATTTTGTGGAATTGTATTTTAATTCCTGACTGAAGTGTAATATAGGGGGGGGGGGGCTTTCGATTTGGCGATTTTTCTTTGGATTTTTATATAGATATTATGGTGAGATGAATTCATTCTGGCTTCGGGAAACCTATCGCTAAGTAAAGTAGCTTGGCGATCGATTTTGGTCACCAAAAAAATTTGACATCGCCAAGCCCCCCCCCCCCATACTACACTTTAACCTTAATTCCTAGTTCTATGCACATCCTTTTTAAAGAAAAAAAGTGTTTTTTTAGTTGAAAATGTGTTTCAATAAAATGCTCCGAAGGTAGCCACGTACCTTAAATTTGTTTTTTTAAGTAATCAGTCAAAAAAAAGTTTCACATTTTTTCGCTAAATTCCTATAAAAGCCTTATATTAAAAACAAGGCACATACTTTTTTAAAACAAAATAGGTGAAAACTTTAATTCAAAAGTCAAGAAAAAGACTGTTTTGATTTGAAGTCATAACAAAATCAAAACAATATAGTACTCATGTGTTCGTCCGCGAGTAGCGTGGTAGAAAGGAAAAATAGTTTGGAAGATTTATGAGAACTAAATTTGTTGTTGGACCCCTATCTTTAAAATATGTAGCCAGTATATTAAAAAAACTTCTTTAATCCTGAATATCTTTTTTAATTTGTTTGATAGTGTTAATTAACGATTTTTTGAAATTTTGAGTACATGTAATGTTTCATATTCGAAAAAGCAGGGGTTCAAATCTGATATAAACAAACTCATTTCAGAATAAGTAAGTCCATGTGCTCAGTTTTGAGTATTTCTTTTTTCTCCGTGTAACACATTGTTACAAACTTTGATTAATGAATGCTTAAAATAGTGTAAATAATTTATACCTGGGTATGGAATACATTAATTTTACTTTCTGTTATATCTATTTTATGTTAAAATTGTAATATTCGCAAGTAAAGCCGTTTCCTACAATATAATAATCATTCAATGGAAACATAGCGAAACGTTAGCGATAGAGCCAAGTTGGTATAATTTTAGACGACCCTGTTGGCAACTTGGCGATGGATTAAACGGTGCAGAAGTTGGTATGATGTAACGCCACCTAGTGGAGAATTGCAACAAAAAAAGATAGCACAAAAACCTTCGCCACAAAAAAATACATATACATGCCAATTTTCATAGTGATCGGTTGAACAGTGTTGAAGTGAAGCGAGGTCATATATACAAAAATCCATTTACATATATATATATATAATTTTAACCCAAGGTCAAGGAACGAGGACAACACCAAACTACCACACCAACAAGATAACTTTGAGCTCGACAGATTCAACCTGGATCAGTCCCTCTATACCGCAATGGTTCAATGGAACAATGTTTCGAACACGCGATTCAACAACGCCAGCCATGAGTTCGCGACCAAGACCACAAGGCTACTGCAATTACAAACACAATCAGGTTAATTAGTCAAAATAAATCGAAAAAATAAGCACTAAAATAATCGTGTTCGGTCAAGTCTAAACATGACCACAGCAACAGCAGCTCGAGGTGAATCCAAGACAAAAAGTGAGATCCATAAAACACACTTCAGGATTCATCTGCAGGAACGTGGGAAGTGTCACACGATGAGATTGTCCCCCCCCCCCTAAAGAATTTTCTTATCTTTAATTATCAACTATTGTCAGGGATATGATCTTCATACTCATTCGGTATGAAACTTCCGCCATTCGATCGAGAGGGGGGGGGGAATAAGAGGGACTTCAAAGTTTTCCAAATGTTTTTTTCCCCTCAATTCCTACTCTTAGTTCACACTTTCCCTGTGTATATATATTTAAATTTTTAATCGTTAATAAAATACTTTTTATTCATCCACTCAAGTTCTAATAAATTTTTTTTCAAATATTAATTCATTAATTAAATTTAATTAATTTTAGTTTAATATCGAAGAAAAATTTTTGGCCACTTAATATTGTGATTCTGTTATATGTATATACATATTTATATTAAAAATAATTATTTAATAAAAAGTAACTAAAATAAAATTTCTCTTTGTTCACCTAAGTAGAAATTCACTAAATTTTTTTTTTCCATATATTGCATGTTTTTTCTCTTTGTATATCACATTGACGAAGTATTAATATTTTGGAATGAAGAAGACTATAGCTTTAAAATTCTACAATCAGTTTACCTACAGCGAATTCCTAAGTCCTTCACCTTCCAATAGACTTCATGTTGATCTGAGAAACACGATGTTAATAATTAATCAATGACATTTTTAGCATTTTTATTATTTTTTAATGTATTTTATAGAGGGTCTTGGAAATCTTATCGCGCATTTTCATTCTCTTAATTCTAGAGATCGTGATTCACAAAAATGATCTGAAGAGGGTAAAAAAATTTAAAACAAACGAGCATTGGCGAGATTCGCTTTAACCAAATTATTATGAGTTCGATACATAAAAATAATACGCACATTTTAATGGTTGGTTATATTGACGAACTTACTCTTTATTCTATATATACTCTTCTCTATATATTATTTCTTTATTTAGCGAAGGTACACCACTCACTTGTTAATTTACGTGGGATGGGGGCGTGCCTCAATGATCTGCACACAAAAAAAAAAGACATACAAAGAAGTGGAGATGTGGAGAGTTACCGAAAACAGAAAGATCGCTGAGACATCATGGGGGCGGGTCATTTTTGTTTACCAAAAGAGAACAAATCCTATGAGAAAAAGGAAAATTATATATAAATCTTTGTATCGGTCTCTAAGAGGTTGTAAATCTCGTCAGGAATATCTTAAGGCATGGGCTAGGGACTCGTCTCGTTCTCGACTCAATCTTAATAAGATCATGATTTGAATAATTTCAACGGTCAAATGCTATTTTCGGTTATATTCTCCGAAGAACTGGAAATTTCGGACGATATGTCAACTGGCTACATGTGATGACCGTCGTCCATGTATAGGTCTATCACACCAAACACCCTCATTACTCATTCAGTTAAAGGGTGGCAATCTGTCGAGCCGGTTTATGCAATTGTAAATAATGCATATTTATTTGTTTCGAGTTATTGTTTGTACGAGTATTTGACAACGTATTCTATATACTGTCTAATTGTAAGGCTCCTCTGTGGGGCCTACATTTGTGTAGGGGCCCAGGGCCTCAAAAGTCTTAAGACGTCCCTGGATCTCGTATTTACTTAAAGAGCGTAAATCTTTGAGGTGCAAATGTTTTGGAGAACGAGTGTGAGAAAAATTTATGTCACACTAAAAGCAACACGAGAGCTATTGGCGACGGACCTCATCATTTTGAACCTCGGTCAAGTGACGGGGTCAAGTGACGCACTTCCCAGTCCAAACTACCACACCATGCTAACAGGAGTATAGTGAGCCTTGAGAGATTGAACGTGCATCGGTCTCCTCTACACGGCGGATCTTCAGAGGCACCAGGACTCGAACCCACGACACTCCGGTCACGAGTTAGTGACCATAACCACTAGGTTACCGCGGTCATCAGCATGTCTCTAACAGCTATATAAATCAAATCTTATTTCAAGGATCGTCAACAAAGTGTTTACAAAATGAATTTTAAAAAAAGAAAGTGTATAGTGTTATGATAACACATTTTGAAAGTTAAAAATAAACCCAAGACTAAAATACTGAATTTAACAGAATTTACTCAAACAGAAAGAAGAAAAAAAATTCTAAAGCTGTTTCAAATTAAATAAAGAACCATGATAAACATTTTGTGTTTCCTATATTTTTTAAATTGCACATCTTTTATTTGTTTGAATCAGCTATAATGTATATAGATACGTCATTAAGCACAGAAAGAAAAAATAAAAACGAAAGCAGGCGTACCAAACTATTTTAAAATTAAACTAATGAAATTTAATTCAAAAACTTTTAAATATCTACAGCACAGAAAAAAATGAACCCAGTATCAAAACATCCCTTGCAAACAGTACTTGAAAATTAATTTTTGAGAAAAACAAAACTGAAATTTTTTGAAGTTAGAGATATAAACTTACTTCTTTACTTCAAGATGGACAATAGACTACTAATACGCGAGCGAGCCAACAGCAAACGGAAGCGTAAACGGATGCTCAAATGGCTACTAACATCCGCAGGAAAAGAAATGCGAGTATTTCCAAACAGTTCTTTCAGAGAAATAAAATTATATTCAAATTTTTTAGTGCAGTGGTTTTACCCATAACTACAAGAACACATCAAGAACGAGGTCATATCAAATGTTGCAAATGAGTAGAATATTTTCTCTCTATTTGGATCTTTTAAATTAATAACAATTTAATTAAATATACTGCGTTTAAAAATTAACCAAGTAGAATTTATATACCGTAACATGAACCTATTACATAAAAATATTAACATAAAGTAACTATCAAACTTACTAACCGAAGCCAAATTTTACGTACTTTGAAAATGTTAACATTGAACATCCTTAGCTATTCTGCACGTAAAATTTGATTGAAAAGATAGAATGTGAAAATAATATTTTTAGAATTCTTAATTAATGACAATTTTCCCAGCAATATCATAATTCTTTTCAATAAAAATGGCAAAGAAATAGTCTGAGAGAGAAATTAGTAATTCTCAACAGTACTCAGCTTCTATCTTAGAAAATACGTTTTTGATGCGCACTTTTTTCAGAATTCTATATATTTATTTTATTATTTCTATATAACTGGCAATACGTAAGATATACGAATGCAAAAATTAAATTATATACATATCAAGTCGTTTTCTATAAATGGTACATCAAGTATGAAAATAAATGTTTTAAGATCGAAATTTATCAAAAAAATTAAACTGTATTTAATATAAATATATTCAAAAGGTACAAACTTCAATTCTAACATTTTCAGTAAAAAATAATTCTAAAAAGTCTGATAAAAAATACAGTACTCGCTACATTAAAATATTACTAATGAACGAATGAATCATGCAAAATAAAATGTATAATATAAATAACTTACAACAATATAATATCACACGAAATAATTAACGTTACACACACAAAGTCTCCGGTGGATTCAAATTAACTCTTCATATAGAAAAAAATACCTTTTCTTTACAGAGAAGGAATTTTCGAACTATTATAATAAACTCTTCAACAATAACTCTTATCATTCAAATTTACAACTACAAAATATACACGATATTCAAGTGAGCACGTTTAAAGCAATATTATTTCACAAATAATATGGAGCAGCATTTCAGCATTTGTTTAACTAAGTCTGCAATGCTTGTGTGTCTAAGCAATTTTCGTTATCGTCTACTTCCAGCATATGTTTAAAATTCATTCTTGCTGATAAATGCCAATCAAGAAATCGGTATAATGCCACAACCATAATTTTGTTTCCATGTGTTTTACAAATGGTTTTATTAATGAAAATTGAGTTATAGAATACAAGAAAGATAAAACTAATTTTAAAAAATAAATCATAACAAATTTTGTAAAAGTTTTAAATAAGTAAATGATTTATAAGGAAAATATCAAATGCTTTTTACTTCAATAATTTTAAATTGCAATTTTATTTTCAAACCTTTTGATTTAAAAGGAGAACTAATAATAAGACAAATTATATTTAAAAATAAAACATTGATATCGATTGTTATTAACAGATTAAATTCAGTAAAATATTTTCAAAGCTATGTTTTTACTGCTCGGGATAAAACAAACGGGGAAATCACGAAAGAAAAATTTAAAAGTTCTTTATTTTCAACCCTCTCCCCTAGATTATTCACAACTTAAAAAGATTTTCAGTGTTTTGGAAAACCGTTTCGGGGGAGAATAAAAAAAACGTCTTTTAATTTAAACATATTTTATAATTTGGAAATTGAAATTCTCAATTTTAATAGAAACATCAAACCATTTACTACAATAGTTTAGAACAGTGATTCCCAAAGTGGTCAATATTCCTGAGGGGTCTATGATAACCTCCAAAGAATCCACGTCAGCAAAAAAAAAAAAAAAAAAAAAATTAGGGTGTCCATGAGGAGTAAATGGGGGTCTAAGATAGTGGCTCTAATTAAACCAGATCGTGTTATTAATTTTAAACGGAAATTTAATCAAGTAGTAACCAGGCTGACCTATTTTACAGATTTATTTACTAAATTTAAGGAGGTTAATTTGTATTCACAAGACGACAGCAAAAATTTTATTAAAACAAGGACATCATTTCAACGTTTCTTGCCAGAATTAAGTGGACGTCGCGAATTTTTCCCAGTTTCTCAATTATCACAGACAATCTGCCAGGTAAAAGAAGTTTTAACCTACGTTCAACATTTAAATATCCATTTTTTAGATTTTGAAACTAGGTTTGATAATGCTGAGACTATAAGGTGATATAACAGTAGGCAATGAATTCATATGGTCACATCGAAAAAGAATATAAAATTACAAAAATTAGGCACTAGGAATAAGCAATAACGAAGATTTTAAGTTTAGAAACGGATGTAAGCAATTTTGGCTTTAAAAAGATATACCTGTTATTTATCCCAAATTATGGAACATTTAGGGGAAAATTGTAATTGCTTTTCCGAGATTGAGAAAAAGTTTCAACGTGTTTGCCAATCTTCAAAAAGAAAAGAAAAAGGGGGGGGGGCTGGACACTATTAATCAAGGAGATATTTAAGGTTAAACCTGACAAAATTGATACCAAATGTTGAAAATTTTTTATTGAATCCTCAGATTCATCACTCCCACTATAACCATTTGTTTCCTCCTCTCTCTGTTATTTTATGTAACAGTTATTTTATGCATTAACCAAATTAAAATTTAACTAACATGTGATTTTTAAGTTTTAAACACTATACTTCACTACAGTTAGAAATTTAAATCCTTTAATGTAGGTAGCTCTATACCAGCTGTTAAAAATACATTAATCTGCAAAAATTCAATATTAGGTAAGGTCAATATTGGGGTAATTAGGTCAATATTGGGTCTACCCAAAACCGAAAAACCTGGCAAGGGATTTATGAGACCAAAAAGTTTCTGAACCCCTTGTTTCGAAGACAGACCTCGTAATTGTAGACTTCAGTAGCATTAGTTTTCACGTTTGATACCTGATAAAGCGAAAACTTGAAAGCATTAGACTTTACAAATAGTGATTAAAATGACTTCAAACGAAAATCGTGGGTTAGATTGATTGATTGCTTGTAACGACACACTTCGAAGATACACAAGGACTATTGAAAACGTACCACAAAATTTTTAATTCTCGCCAATTACAAGAACAACACTCAGAGCTTGCCGTACCAATGTGAAGACTCTGAGCCAAGAAAGATTTAACATGCATTAGTTCCTTTACACGGCGGCTCTTTAATGGTGCCAAGACCCAATCCAGCGTCAAAACAACATTCGCCACGAGCTCGTGACTGCAACCACTTGGTTACCATACGATTGAAACCCGATTCTGCAAACCTACTTCCACCTCGCGACTAAATTAACAGATTAACATTGTGCACATTTCATCATAAGTGAGAACATATGTTTCAAATCAGCTACGAACATGGCTAAAATTTTATTCAATTTTAGCTATTAAAAATTTCTGACAGACAATGGCTATAACTTGAAACAAATATAACTGATTCAAATATGTTCTTAAAACTTTAAATATAATAAGTGTGCAAGTACGCACTCTGCCTTTTTTTGAGGGGGGGGGGGTTCAAATTCAATTCCATTGAAAAGATATTGCAAAGATTAATAAGTGAACTATTCGTCATTATTATCTATTATCTTTTGCCATTTATCGGGTAGATGATGAATGCCTTCGCGATAGAAACTTGATGGTTTCAAAACAAAATAGTCATCGAGCCATATTAACACACCTTCAACTTGTTTGAACACTAGTCTTTTGAATATGACGACATCGATCCGAATGAATGGTAATCAGAAGACGTCAAGTCTAAAGAATACGCCGTATGATGGACTATTTTCCAACCTATAGAAAAGACGAGTTCCTGCATTGTCATGTAACAAAACCACTTTCTGCCTTACTTTGCCCGTAAATGTTTTTTTTCCCACCAAAACATCACTTAATTTTATCATACAGTTGTACTAGTCTGACCAAGTTCCAAAGGCTCGTAAAAAATTACTCATTTTCAATTCCCTCACACAAATAACATTTTCTCATCATGAATATTCGATTTTGCAAAAGATGTTGATGGCTGGCCTGGGTCAACCCATACTTTGTGATGTTATACACTGTCGTACAAAATTCACTGTTCACACGACGAAATGATTTTGTGCAAAAATATTGTCTTTTGTACCAGGAAACAAATTCATGCAGATGTCACCTCTTCGGTTTTTGCTTTCTTTCGTCAATTTATGAGGGGAACCAATTTTAATTCCTTTTTGTATCTTTCCCATTGTGTGCAATCTAGGTAAAATATTACTTAATAAGTAACTCCTAATTATTCTACGGGCTCATCTTGAGTTTGACATTGGTTTTCATCTAAAAACTTGAAGTTCGTCTGATCGTCCCCAAGACTAAAATTCCAATAATAAAACCTTGGAAAATCTTTTTTTCTATTGAATAACTCACAGAATGCTCACCCAAATTAATCTATTTCATAACTTGAGCGGTATTTTTCTCCCGTCTGAAAACAGTAGAATGCGATAGCGGTAAATGTTGATTATCAGCTATTAAAAATAAATACATCATTTATTAAAAAAAATTATACACACGGAATGACAGCCTGTAAATGATTGCAACTAATGTCAATGAAATAACAACTGAGTTACCTATATCCAAAATGGAGTGCAAATCAGATGTGTTAAAATGTATTTTTAATGCAATCAACTTCAGAGCCTAGTTTCTACTAGCGCACCTATTATATCTTTAAATAAATAGCAATATATTTGACTTACCAAATTACTACAAAAAATTTTTTGGACAATGTATGGAATTTTTTTTAATAACACATATTTAAATGATAAAAAAAAGGAGCTAGTTTAAACACCTTTTTTCAAATCATTAAAAAATACATCGTTCCTGATAAGTCGGAGACAAACACTATGACGGCAAGAAAACTATTAAATGATGTGAAGCCATTATTACTTCATTAACTGCGTAGTGAATTGATTACTGTTTATATATTAATGTCGCTTGTAAAAGCATCGCGGGTTTTTGGCAACGAAACTCTTTATAATTTTGAATCACGGTCAAGTGACAGGACGAGCAGTAATTAATGCGAGTACTTAAGGTATTCGATTACGTTTGGAAACATGATTTTGAAAATGCGTATAAATGAATGAATTTTTCGATATTTAGTGTCACCAGAACTACAATAAACATACAAAATCGTCTTAAAAACAATACTTCAATAAAAAATTACCGTAAATTACGACGAGTAACCACACTTTTAATGCAAAAAATAAGATCGAAAGTTACGGGTTCACGTTATACGCCGGATATAAAAATGATTGCTTTAAAAATAAAAAAAGAGATGAGCATGAAGAAAACTAGACTTCTACATACAACGAAACACTGTTTATTTTAAAGAATTGGTATAACTAATGAACTTCAAGCGTAGTAATTCTAAAAGTATACTATTTTTCTCAAAAACCTGGAATAATACTTGAATAAATGACTTCAGAACATAAAAACGCTGCATATATACATTTCTGGTTTCTTTGTAAAAAAGGGGGCGTGCATTATACGGCGAAAATAACTGATAATTAAAAAATGCAGCTTGAAATTATAGGTGCGTGTTATACGTCGGTTTTTGCGGTGCTGTGGCGTCGTGGACTTGGTCGCGTATTGTGACGCCAGGGTAATCATTAAAAAATACTTTTATTTGTGATCAAAAATTGGTTTAATTCACTTTTTAACATTTAGAAGATCCCTATGAAGAGAAAAAGAATTCAGTTACATGTGTTCGTTCTATTCAGCCAGTTCTATTTAGCCAGCTAGTTGCATGGGTGTCCACTCCTGGCGTCTTCTTCATTCGTCCGTCGGATACTGCCTCAGGAGTCAATCTAGGCGTTCATCTCGGGAGTCTATCTAGGCGTTTCTTTATTCGTCCGACGGATACCGTCTCAGGAGTCGATCGTAGGGAGTCCTCGTGGGAGTCGATCGCACTTCTTCCTTCGTCCGTCGGATCCTGTCTCGGGAGTCGATCGTGGGAGTCGATCCGGAGGCCATCCTCTTTCGCTGGGTCGACCCTTTTAAACTCCAGGGGCGGGTCCACTCCACGCCCCTCATCAACTCCCATTGGCAGGCTTCAAGGTTTTGCACCCGGCACCTCGGTCTTGCAAGTCCACCATTCGTTCAGGGATAACAAATGCTCCGGTCCCTCTCAAAGGTCGCCGGCAACCAGGGCTTTGCTGACATCTGATACTCGAACCATCTCGCCACCTTTTTCTCTTTTGATGCCACCCGCCGCCGTCTGCCGAGGCGCCAGCCTTTCAAGACGGACAATCACTGCCTATGGACGAAAAATAATGCAGTGATGCCCAGCCCATAGTGTTTACCAGTCACACCGGCACCGACAGTCCAACTGTCCGACAAAGCACAATGACGCCAAAGCCACGTGCTCCTCAGCTGTGGCATGAATCATGAATAGGGGCGATTTCTTCTTTGTGGCTACGTCACAGTGCTTAAATGCAATTATTCGGCAAAAAATGAAGAAAGAATGACATATTTTCAAAACATTCTCCTTTTATGGAAAATATTTCTATAATAATATTTTGCTTATATGACTCGTCTACAGAGTCTGAACTAAGATTTTTGAAAAATTCACATTATTGTCAGAGGTTACGATCAATTGAAGTGATAACCTATGTTCTTTTGTTAAAATTTCGCTATTCTGATGCATAAAAATATGAATACATTCACATGTAACTAATAAATATCAAAAATCCTAGTTCAGGCTCTGTACAGAAGTCTTATCTATACATAGGCAAAATATTACTATTACACAAGAATTTTAGATAAAAGAAGAATGTTTTAAAAATATGTCAAACTTATTTTAATTTTTTGCCAAAAAATTGCATTTAAATAATTTTTTCTTTTAATAATATTTTTAAAACAATTTAATGTGTATATTCTAATTCAGATGATACTAAATATAAAAAATAATATTCATTTATACGCTTTTTCAAAACTACGCTCCGAACGTAGTCTGATACCTTAAGACCCGCGACAGAATTAGCGTCAAAAAGACAAGCTATACATGACTGGTCTTGAATGGCATTAACAAAGGAGGAGGAGGGGGGGGGGGAGGCACGACTAAGAAAATTCATTTCAGGAAGAGACTTTGTGCAATAGTAGTAATCTTTTAGGGTGTTCCACCCTCAATGCAATTCCGCGGAATGGAGTCAATTCAAAGAAAATAGCCTTCGAAAAATTCATGCTTAGCTTTTATACAATAAAGTTTTACTTCCAGCGACGTGGTTGGTAGAGTACCTGTGTATCACGCGGTCGGCCTCAGTTCGAGTCACGCGATCGGGTTTGTTTTAAATTCCTTTAATTATTTTTCCAATTAAATAAATTTATTTAAAAAAAGACATTAAATATTTTATAATAAATATTACATATTTTATATAAAAATTAGTTACAAATAGTTTTATAACATGAAATACAATATATCATAAATAAAATATTATAATATAATACATATTTTATATTATATATTGTTAATTTAATTATTTTATAATTATATAAAATATTTAATGTCTTTTTTTAAATAAATTTATTTAATTAGAAAATTAATTAAAGGAATTTGCAACAAAAAAAAATTGATCGCTTGACTCGAACCGAGGCCGACCGCGTGGTACACAGGTACTCTACCAACCACACCGCTGCGTCGCTGGAAGTAATTAAAACTTAATTGTACAAAAGTGAAGCATGAATTTTGATGGCTATTTTCTCCGAATTGACTGCCCATTCGGCGAAATTACATTGAGGGTTGATCACCCTAAAGGAGTACTACTACTGCACAAAGTCTCGTCCCCAAAACTAATTTCCTTAGTCGTCCCGTCCCCCCCCCCTTATAAGACTCCATTGTAAAAATACCAGCCACAAACTCAGATTACGACCATTCGGCTACCGAGGCCGCTGCATCATTGTGAAGTCTTTGGATCAAAATCTTGGAACGGGCCATTTGAAATTAAATGTATTTAACTTTCCAATTTGAAAGAAAAAATCAGATAAAAAAATTAAATAGGCATGAATATCTCATCACTTTTAAGAGTACATTGCCATTATTATATCAAAAGCTGAAGATTGCGCAAATTTCAAAACGTAAAATTCGTGTGTTATGTAATAATTAGAATAGATTCTCTCGAAAAAAAAATTTTATGTTAATGTTTTTCCAACTAACATCGAACAATATAAAAAAGTAGAAAACAATAAATTAATTATTAATTTTTAATTTAATTATATCAATATCTCCAGAGAAATCACAGCAGGAGTTTGTAAGAATAATTTTGGCTGCAAAAATGTTTTTGAAATTAAGTATTTTCACATAAAAGGTATTTCTGGATCAACCTGCATCATACATATACTATGTCGTAAATGTTGCACAGAATATCTTTCAAGGAAAACAGCTCTTATCTTATAGCTCTTTTCGGTGTTTAAAAATCCATAGACTTGGCCTGAATTAACATCCCTTTGGACTTAGAGAAAACTATAAACAGTAAGATCTTGCAATTATGTGAACCAAACTAAAATATACAGCAGGATGATATATGAGCTGATACTCTCAATTCTTGAAATTGAACGTCATGGCATGCAAAAGTTCCGAGATCTTTTTCATTTCTCTAAAATACAGTCCTCCTCCCTATTTGATACGACGGTTTTCGAAAGAAAAAGGACTCGAACCTATAATTCAACCTGAACTTCCTAGGCAGTAAAATGTGTGATCCTGGTGGATTCACAGTCCTCATGATCATCACGGTAGGACAAACTAAACCTAAACCTAACAATACACATAAGACATTTTTAAAGCTATGATTAAATGGGGGAAAAAATGAACTTACCGTTGATTCTTTTTCTCCATACATCTGGCGAATGCTCTCTTCATATTTAGCTCCTCTATTTTCTTTCCCTTTCATAGAATATTTTCGTCTGGGTGGCGGCTGAGGAACATGTCCTGGCGGTAAATCCGAACTCCAAAATATAGGTGAAGTCACTGGTGATGCCGCATGATCCGCATTTTGAACTTGTGGCGATGCCATACCCAGAATGGATGGACTCGAGTGACTGTGCAAAATGTTTGATTGAGTAGGGGTGTCTTTGTTGTTAGCAGATTCCTTATCATCACTAAGCTTGCACTTCTTACTGTCATTGTTTTTATCTTCGGTTTGATTTTCGGATTGTGAATTGTTGTCATGTTTCCCATCGTATCCTCGTTTTTTTAACATAACAAATTTAACACCCTAAAAAAAAGGAAAAAGACTTAAAAATTGGTAAAGGCTAAGACAAAAATGAATATTACATAAAAGTAGTTTCGATATAATCATAACATTAAAAAAATCCTGTTAAATTAGAAATATTCCAGAAAGCAATATGTCATGTGAGATTTATCATTGGAATCAATAATTTTGTTTTTTGACTCTGAGACGTTTTATTTCCCCCGTACAAATAAAATATACTTTTCTTCAAAATTATCACAATAGCAACTAACCCTGTGATTCTGTGTTTACCGTAAAATAAATTTGAGATTTACCGAGACTCTAAGGAATTTGATAATCGTTAGTGGACTATAATTATATACTTTGATTTGAAATTATTTGAACTATTACTTATGAAATGAAGGGATTAGTGCGATAAATTTACTTTTGGAAAGTTCCAGGTTTACTGAGCAATTTTGATAAATATAGAAATCTGCTGCGCATCATTTATGCGCAAGTGAGGGCGCTGTGGTAACTGCATATATAGCGCGTACTGTGGTTGTTCTGAATTAGTTGTTGGAATTGCCAGTATGGGTAAACTGTCCGATTTAGACGCCTTCGATCGCGGACAAATCGTAACTGCGCGACATATGAGCTATTCACTTTCCGAAATCGTCAGACAGCTAGCATTTTAAAGGTCGACAGTGTCAAGAGTATACCAAGAATACATGGATGGTGTACAAAAAACTAGCGATCTGGCAAACTGCAAAGAACAATTAGTCTTGACAGTGCGTGGTGAGAGACGGCTCAGTCGTATTGTACGTAGACAGCGAAGTCAAACATTTGCTCAAATTACCACCCAGTTGAATGGCGGTGGCAGTCAAACAGTCAGTAAATGGATTGTGCAACGCTCGCTTCACTGTATAGGTCTCGGGTGCCGTCGACCTACAAGAGTACCATTGCTCAATGCTCGCTTTCGGGCCGCAAGTCTTGTCTGTGCAAGAGAGCTCGGAGACTGGAGTGTAGAGGACTGGAAACGAGTAGCATGAAGTGATTAGTCTCGATTCCGACTACTTAACATCGACGGGAAGCTGAAAATATGGCGCCAGGCTCATGAAGCCATGTATCCTGCATGTCTGGTTGGAACTCTACAAAGGCATGGTGGCTCAAACATGGTCTGGAGTGGTTTTTTGTGGCACTGTTTGGGATCTTTGGTGCATGTATCAACTTTTCTGGTGCATGGATCAACGAGTCGGCCTTGTTTCAACCAGCGATTAGTGAGTATTGTTTTGACTAGCGATTAGCTCGGCTGTGCTTGTGAATAATATTATACATACGTGTATTTTGGATACTGATAATTGTATGTGATAGTGCTGTTGAAGGTGTGAAATCCTTCTGATATTTATTCTGCCAATTTTGCTGTTGAATCCTGTATTTCAAAGATTGGATTATCGACAATAAATTCTCATCGCTCTTAAAGAACTGTCGTGTACTTTGTAACTGATTTGCATAAAATCCTCGAACCCTGATCATCGTTACAATATTTTCACACAATTTAATACAGGAGAGTTTAGTTCCATATATTTTTAAACATCGTATTGAAAGTATTAAAAAAAAAACACTAGTACTCCATAAAAATACATTATATTATGAAGAAATAATAATTTTCTCTAAAAAGAATAGTAAATATTCTCCGATATAAACTCTCTACCTGTATCAAGGTTTCTATTTGAATATTCATATAAACAGTCATAGATAAATTACACCCTTACTGACTTCTTGAATAACATACTAGCAAAAAAGAATTCATTATTTCATGAGGTTAGCGTCATATTCATATCCTGCCATCGACATAATTCACCGTGATTCTGAACTCATCATTGGAAGGAACATTTTCCCACGTACCTAGGGATTAGTCACGACGTACCTGTGCCCAGGCTAATAATTGCATCCTGTGACATGCACTCATCAGAGATGTCAACATAAAACGATGTTTCCAGAACACCAAATAACGAGAAGAGGATCCTGCATAGTGAAATTGCTAACACTTTTCTGTGCATTAGAGTGTCAAATTGCTAAGTGATTTCTGAATTATATAATGAAAACTAGAAAATAATGGTCCAGCTCATCCAAGCGCTTCTGGCAATCTATGGCAGTTTATCTGTGGGCATCTGGACTGTAAACACAATCCTCAATCCCATATCATGAGTCTTTGATGAGGGAGACAACGTTTGGTGGTATTACACAGTCTGTGAAGTAGTATGCAGGTGATTGGTTGTTGCGAGGAGATCCGGGAGACCGGTCTTAAGGTAGTCTTCTTGACGTGATGTTGATGGAAATTTTGACCTGGCTGAGAGCTCAGAGGCTGCTCTCTTGATTGGTCAATTGTGGGTGAGGATATAGACTCAGGTTGGCTGCCAAGGGAGAATGCAAGTTTTAAAAATGGAAAGTAGGAGCTGCTCGTCCAATGGGGCAAAATTTAGAGAAGTTTAAAATAAGAATTTAAAATAATAATAAAGTTACTAAGGGTGCAATAATTAAGAAATTATTGCGAAAAACAGAAAAATTAAGGCGGGTTGTACGAATCCAGAAGGATTCTCCTTGGCCTCTCTCTTTTAGTTTTATTATTTACATATAAGCATTTAAATTAATCATATTAAAGTTTTTGGTATTAGGAAGAGCATTGAAAAAATTAATGGCTATTTTTTGGATATGTGCTTTGGAACTATTAATTTCTAAAGCTTTGTGTACGTCGTCATTTTGCATGTAGCGAGTGGCTTTGACAATCATACGGATAAAAGAATTTTGCACAGTATTTAAAATATTAATGTTAGCATTAGCAGCTTTGGCAATCTAACCTTGTGGAGATGATTTTATTTGAATTGACGCTATCACAGTACACCTTTGACATAGTGGATCAAAAAAAAAAAATCCAAGTATCTACATCACTTTCGAGGTAGCTCATTTCCACTCGACTATTTGCCTACAATCCGATGTGGTTAGATCTTTCATCTTACCAATACAGAGTTCGACTATCTAACTTCCGAAGCATCACTCCTTATAATGCCACACATAACCATTTAAATCCTTTGATTTTCATTTACACAGCAGCCCACACGCAATACTTGTCGGAATCCACCTATCTCTCATTTCAATTCTTATCTTCAGTATATATATTATTTTTTCCTAGTGTTTTTATTTCATGCTTTATTTTTGTAGGTATTATTTTTAAAGGATTTTAAGCTCTTAATATGGAGTTTCTCCTTTTATTACAATTTGCTGAACAAAATATTGGTAAGTTTCATATTAGATGCTTATCTCAGTTTCTTACTTAATTTTATAGTTAGATCCATTATTTTTATCCTGTAATTGTATAATAATTGTTGGCACACCATAAAAATAGTTTAAATGTGCCATTGAACCCTTAACTTGAATATGCAGATTTAAACTTGGTTTTTCAATGAATAGACTCGATAATAATACACTCAAGAGCCAAAACATTATGGCCACCCCTACATTTTGCAATGAACTCGCCTGGATGACGTGGAAGGCACGTTATCAGGTGGAAGTGGTATTTAACTGCTGCTGGAGAGTCTGAAGAATCATTCTTTCACTTACTTCTGTGTGTGATGGGAAAGGCTGCGGATCTAAGCGACTTTGATAGAGGGCAGATTGTAATGGCTCGAAGACTCGGAACAAGTATTTTCGAAACTGCACGACTCGTGGGTTGTTCGCGATCTACAGTTGTTAGTACTTATGCAAAGTGGATGAATGACGGTGAAACCAGCAGTAGACGACATGGTATTGGACATCCACACGCTATCAAAGAAAAAGGTCGTCGGAGACTGTCTCGCATGGTGAAGCAAAACCGGAGCCAGACAGTGGCTCAGCTGACAGCCCAATACAATGCAGGGCCAAGTAGAATAGTATTGGAACACACTGTTCAGCGGACACTGTTGGATATGGGGTTACGCAGCAAACGTCCCAGTCGTGTGCTTTTGCTGACGAAACGTCATCGCCAACTGCACCTGCGCTGGGCCCGGGAACATCACGACTGGTCCATGGATCAGTGGAAGAGAGTTGCCTGGTCAATGAATCACGGTTTGGTCATTCATCACGCCGATGGCCGTGTCAGGATACGCCGTCTTCCAGGCGAACAGTTGCTCCCTCAATGTACAGTAGGTCATACACAGGCCGGTGGTAGCGGTATTATGCTTTGGGGGACGTTCTTTTGGGCGTCTCTGGGACCCGTGGTTGTGGTAGAGCAGACCATGAATGCTACAGGGTATCTGAACATCATTGCGGACCAGTTGCACCCTTACATGGCCTCTGTTTTTCCAGCTAGAAATGGAATGTTCCAACAGGACAACGCCCCGTGTCACAAGGCTAAAATTGTGTTGGAGTGGTTCCAGGAACATGATGCTGAATTCCAGTTAATGTCCCGGCCGCTTAATTCACCGGATCTCAATCCGATAGAGCACATTTGGGATGTCATGGGACGGCAGCTCAGAGTTCAAAGACCATCATTTCGCAATATCTCGGATTTGCGTGACCATTGCTTAAACATCTGGTACAATCTGTCTCCGGCCATCTACCAAGGACTTGTGGCATCCATGCCAAGGCGGGTTGAAGCTGTGTTGCGCGCCAAAGGTGGGCCAACTCGTTATTGACAGGTGGTCATAACGTTTTGGTTCTTGAGTGTATGTAGTTAATGTTTTGTGTGTTATACTCTATAACATAAAACTTATGAAAGATGTTGTAAGTTGCATGCTGGCCTAGACATGTCCAAGATTTATAATGACCAACTATTATACACAATTTCAATCTGTAGAGAAAGAGCATACAACAAAAAAAAAAAAAAAAATTCAAAACTTGCAATTTTTTATAGCTTGATGAAAGTACCCACGCCACGGCATTAGGTGTTCTTGTTTGTGAAATATTTATTCGACATTCAAAAAGAACTTCTGATGAGTGAGTACTTGAAACTTACATTACTGGCGAAGAAAAGCTTAAAGATATAGAAAAATGATTTAAAATGAAGTAAGTGAGTTGACACTTTACAGCAATGGAGTGGCTGAAATAGTTGGAAAATTTGAGGAAACCATGTCTAGAATGAAACAAGTGGCAAGAAATGCTTCAAGCGGCCACTTTGCTATCCAAGTTATTCTTTGGAAACTCGAACGATGTTGTAAGATTTTTAAACTTGTATTGGATGGTGCTGTGGAGATAATCGCGTTAAGAGCTACCCGCTTTAAGTACACTTTTTAAAATTTACCTTCCCGAAGATCTGGATATGAATTACTTCCGCCTCTTGTTGAACACAGAAGAGGAAAGATTTCAGCAAGACAAGCTTGAACTAAAACATGCACTGGTAATTGCATTAACAGAGAGGCCTTTCAACTCATGTTGATTGGTTATTTAAATTGGGATACCTATCCAATATCTTTGAAAAGATAAACGAAAACACCAATTCCCTTAAAGGGAAAGGAGAAACGCAATAAGAGTAAATACAAACTGAGTGATCTGAGGTTAAAGTTAACTAAACTTGAAATAAACATAGAGAAAATAAAGAAAAACTTTTCCCTATCGTTTCATTTATTGCATTAAAGACAAATGAATATTAAATTTGCATAGCTTTTTTTCCCTTTTCCCTCGTATTCACTTTAAGAGTAGCAGTGCCACGAAACTATTTTAGTGCGACAAGGATGTCATGGCGAAAAAGGTTTGAGAATTGCTGGAATATGTAAACGATTAACGTTAGACGGACTAAAACTGACTAGCTGCAGCTTCAACACAATACAATGGAGGGTCCATTGTATTGTAGTGAATGGTGTCCAATTGTAGTCCAATAGTGTATGAAACAGCGGAAATTTCTATGATAAAGGATAACTTTCATATGACTGTTCATGAACTATACCTATACAAATACCCCGCAGACAAATCGTGAACAGTATGAGCACATGATCACTATCGATTCTACATAGGGAAATAAACCGCAGGATCGTAACGATGCTACCATTCGATGAAGCTGGCAGGAATAAATGAACCCCGACCATGAAGAGTATCAAGATGATAGTGTTCCGAAAGACCAGAAAGACCCAGCATACTAAGAGTTTGTGTTAATCTATCCGTAAAATTCAGAGAGGTACGATAAAAATAGAGTAGGCCACATGAGAATTGAATTTCGTCAGATTGAGTCAACGTTATGTTCTTGGATGAGTCAGATGCCAGATGGTACGTGAGTAAGGGTCTGAAAAGAACAAAGAACACGTAATCGGTCTTAGATCGAGCATCATGTATTCCGAGGCATCTGTGACGGCTCTCAGGTATCAAAATGGATTCTCACAATCAACTGTAAAATGTATACTGAAGGAGTCGGCTATACTTCCGATTTAATAGATGATAACGTCCTCGTACAGCTGACGACGCTAATGATGACCACCTGGACTGTGATGGGATTTCGCGCATTCACCGACTTTAAAACAACTAAAATTCTTTGGGGTACCTTCGGCCGTGCTTTGTTACACGTTTTCCACAGCCAGCCATTCTTAAAGAGATACAAACTGCTCTATAGGAGGAATGACAATTATCTGACTGTGCGATGATCAATCACCTCCTAGAAAGCATTGTCATTCGCTGTAAACTTCATGTGTCTGGAGAGTGGCCACATTCTATTAATGTCGGTTTTGGTATGTTAATGATTCCAATGACTTTCTTTTGAACAACTTTTTGCTTTGTATCATGCACATAAATATACTATTTTCTTGCCGTATTTCACGTCAGTCACAGCTGTGTAAATGATTTTTTTTTTTTTTTTTTTGCTTTATGCTTAACTTTTGGGGCAGTGAGGTAAGGGTGTATATGTACAAGGAGTATCATAAAGTTTTAATTGTATTTCTAAAATAATCGAGACAGAAACTTAATTTGTTATTTTTAAGACATAGTCATAATCCAAAGTCAGATAATCCTACCAGTGTTTCATCAGTTTAGTAGTACCAGGCCTCTAAAACATGCGACTCTACAGAAACAACGACCGCTCGGTTACCGCGGCCACTTTGAGTTCTAGGGAAAATTTGCGATCTGGAGTGTAGCATGGATGTATCAAAACTTCGAAGTAACATTTGATTCCTAAACCTTACCTTTGATTTTTTTTTCACTTGAAACTTTGAATTTTACAAAAAAAAGTCTGGACGCGAGGGTGGTTGTTTCCCGAGGGATCGGATTGTAGCTTTAAACCCTCTTCGGGTGAGCTCGGTTCCTTTGGGCATTCATCATCAACCTTACCTCGAGATCAGTGAACAGGTGCATTGTCGGCAAAAAGGCGGACCCCTTTAGTGATCTTGATCAGAACATCACGCAATTTGTTACGCAATATACAGTAACAGGTGATTGTTTGAATCTGTCTACGACAGTCCTAAGAAACAGATAGCTTCACCTTTCCTGTAGATTTCTATACTTTAGCCTTTTGGAGGAAGTGGGGGGGGAGGCATAAGCTTATATTCCTTGTCCATCTCTTTAGTCTCTAGATCACAGTGATAGATCCAAAATTCATTCATAGTTACCAGATAAAAAGCACTCTTCATCTTGTCCCTTACGATTCATCGTCTACCTTAATTGAGGAACCTAGAGTGTGCTGAAATTTTTGGCATGTACAGTTCTTGATGAGTAATTTTCCACACACTGCAATTTAGTCAGAATTGGCTCTTGGGCCATAAAACTCCACAATCACTTACTCTACACACTGCCGTAAGTTAAATGGTTACTCTTCGGTTTAATAGGATAGTTTTCCACTTCTTTCAATGAGTAGGATCGTCCTTGAATGACAGTCTTCAACTTTGATTGGTTGTGAGAGATATGTAAAAATTCAAAGAAAGAATTCAACAATTTTAGAAAACCATGGGATTATTTGAAAAATATTTTTTCATTTCACAACACTGCTATATGATGGACTATTTTTTTCCATAGACATTATTTCATCGTATATTTACCGGGCACTGTAACCTTTCAAATGAAAGGATTTAATCATACTACAAGCCTCTATCGTCTTCACACTGCGCGAGTTACTTTAATCTATGGATTCCTCAAGGCAAACATTAATAGTTATAATTTTAAATATGTGTGCAAAAAGGCAAATTAATACCGAAGAAATTTTATCCAGTTTTTTGTTGCTTCTTAATATTAATTAAAAATTTCCGATATCCTATACGTATGCGTGTGAAATTTCTAATTTAACTTATTGAAATGTGTGCAATCAATTTTTATTAATTTTTTTTACTATTACTTTTATTTATATTTCCTGAAGTTTAGTCTGGACAGAAAACATTATTAAGGCACTAAGAGCATAATCATAAATCAATTTTGGGAGAATGTAGTTTTAAAATTTATAATAAACAATAAAACAATTATACATAATTCAACAATATATTTGAATACAAATTTTACTTCCTTAATTTACGTATTAAAATTATATCAGCTTATTTCTCAATATGATAAGAAAATTACATAGTATTTTCTCATACTGCATGGACGTGCTCTAAACAAGACACCTAGTCTAACATATGAGGGGGGGGGGTTACAAAAGTGAAAGTTATTCTTTAAATAAAACAAATTTTATCTGAAATTTTTAAGCTGCCAGGAAATTTCTTCTGGATATACCACAATAAGACTGGTAAAACTTCATAGAACCATAGAGATTCTTCTAATTCAAACAAAGAAAGACTTGTATTTCTAACCATTAATTGAAAAAATGACAAATGAACTACGTTTATGTATGATAATATATATGATACTACAAAAACTTCAAGTATTTATATGATTTTCAAATAATATTTTAAAATAAGATTCAGCTCATTCAAAGAACATAATGAAATTCAAATGCTTTGTTAATAAGTACTCAAATTTGCCATGAAAACGTCACACTTTGAAACTGTGCAAGGGCTATAAGCAATGGACCTTGTAATTATGAGCCTTGGTGCAAGTGATAAGATACCTGAGCAGACACACCGAAACAAAGTGAGGCCTTAGAGCTGACAACAGATTTAATGTGCAACAATCTCTCCACACAATAGATCTTCAGTGGCACTATGACTCAAACAAGGACTAGAAAACACTGCCACGTGTTCATGGCTATGACCACTTGGCTATTGCAACCTTTGTTTTCATTACAGAGCTGCTGCTGCCAAAAATTACCATAACGAATATCAAATGTCACTTATAATATAAACATCAACAATACTGGAGTCTTGAGCAGTGTTGCATGTTATAGAGCAATAAATCAAGCTAAGTCCTCTTTCAATCTAATGGTAATCTGGATGTGGAAATTGCTTTGTTAATACTTTTTAATACTGTATAGTGCAACAAATTAAGAAGGTGGAGGTATAATTCTTGGTTTGATTTGATTTGATTTTGGGGTTTATTGGCGCAAGAGCCGATTTCGGCTATACTGCGCCAAACATTTGTTTTAATATCTGTGGTCTAGACGGGAAGAGAAAGAAAGAATGAATTGAATGACAAGAAAGAGGGTCGAAAATAGAGAAGGGGATCACTAGGGTACCCCGGGTTTGTGAAGCCCGTGTTTACCAAAGACAGTAAACCCCGTGGGAAAAGGAAAAGATCACTAGGGCACCTCGGGATTGTGAAACCCGTACTCACCTAAAGAAGGTGAGCCCCCTGAGGGGGTATAATTCTTGGAGTCACTTTTCATGGTTTGATCCAAGTCACTTTGCTCCCTGAGCAAGGAACTCTCAAGATTGAAGCTTATCTGGACAATTTAACACAGACTACAAAGTGCCAATAGTGAGGAGAAAGTTAATTCCTATTTCGACAAACCAACCCTCCAGCCCAAATTTCAAAACCTATGTAGAGGTAGATTGCTAACAAGGGTGTTTAGGAATTGGATTGGTACAAAGTATAAGCCTGAAGGTCACAAATAACTTGTATTAGAACACTGACAACATCCCAATGTTCCGAATCAGTAACAAAATGGAATAGAGTTCTTCTTCAAAATGGAATAGAGTTATATGCAATATTAATTACAGAGCAGCTCCATAGAGTGGTTGGCCACAACAGTCAAATGAGTCAAGGTCCAAAAAACTAGTACAATTTCTCTCAAGTCCTAAAGACCTGCTTGGTGATGAGGTTTTGAACTTATTGAGGTTTATGAGAGGGTAATTGAGATTCAAAGTCCTCCCATTGGAATGGTTTGTGAATTAGGAGAGTACGAAGCTCGCTCGGGTTCTCATTATTTAACTGTGATACAAAATTATAAGATCATATATCCAATCCCCTTCGAGTCACTTTACAATGCATAAATAAATCCCCAAAAAGCAATGGCTGTAGCAAAAGGTGACCCAATTTCATACTAAGTAACTTCTGACTTATCTGCAGTATAAGCAAATCATCCAAATATCCAGATACTTATTGCAGCTGCATGAAATTATGTATCTTACTGGGATCCTATTTGTTCACTGCTTGATTGAGAACCTTGCCTTGTGAAGGTGCAGTGAATATGCTAAATAATATTGCTATTTAAAGAGATCTGACATAAGAAAGGAGTGAGTGAATTGGAGATATGTTGTCTTCATCATAATCTACTATATATACAGAAACCTGCAAACATGATGTTAAGTAGTCCAAGTGAAGCTGATGTTCAGTTGACCCCTGGCGTTAAAATATCATGCATTGCCTCAAGTTTGTGATGGACAAATGGAACCAAAAGGAGCATATGTCTGAAAGCCTGGTGGGAAGTGCATCATTCTTATAAGAGATTATGGATGCAAGTAGCCTTTGAGTCATACATTAGTACCTCCATTACGAAAGCTTTTTCATTTCTTTTCTAGTTGCAAAGCAGCAGGCCAGCAGCAGATAAGTATATGTGTCCTAAAGTTATTTTTTTTATTCCTCCTGGTAAGCCAGCAATTTTTGCACAAGTCAAGTCACTTATGTTTTTGGAAATAGTTCTATAAAGTATCATCACTGAGATGGATGATTTTCCAAATGTTTGGAAAAGAATTGTTGTGCAAATTAAATTGTATCAAATTTTAGGAAACACTTGTTTACTGTGAGTGATTTGTACTGTTTGAGAAAAAATCTTGATGTGTTTAAAAATGTTATATTTAATTTTATATGTTTATACAAATATACGTTTTGTCTAGTTTGTTACACAGCATAGTTAACAAGCTAAATAACATTAATACTAATAGCCTACCATGAATAATGGGTTTTCTGAGTTGGCAAATCAGTAGTATGAAGAAATTGTGTATGTATTTAATGTACATTATTATCAATGCAATCACTTGAATCAAAGTCATTTTGCAAAATTACTAGTGTCACGCATTGTTATTTTAGAGATACAGAAACAGAATTTGACTAAAGTTATGCCAAAGAAATGTAATGTAAATGTAGGGCTAGCAGTTTAAAAGTACTACAGATGAAGTTATTGTAGGGGGGGGGGGGACTGGATGATTGATGGAAGAAAAATTTTCATGGTGATGTATTTTGCTATTCAACTTGGGTTTTTATTGCACTTATAAGGTTTTCCCCAAGTTACACTCAAATGGGATGCATCTGTAAATGACTGTAAAGCTTTGTTGGTTATATCATGGGTGAATGAGAAATTTTTTAAATTTAGCATTAATGATAAATTTTCAATATCAAAATTTAAGAGATTGAGACTTTTGAGAAGGTGAAATTGAAGTGTAAATTTAAATTTTGAAGTCTGTAAATGGTAAGAAGTTCTTTTATATTTTAAAACTTAGTTAGATTCAAGTTCAGGAATGTTGATAAGTACAAAAGTTTTGGTAATATCCTGGACTTCAAAAATTTTTAACTTGACTTTTGATGGATTATTTGGACTGTCCCCCCCCCCCAAATCACATTTGCTTTATTGGGAGTTGTAACAGGTTTTTGCATGTTTTCAATTAATCTTTCTGGAGATTCTATTCATTAATTTTCTGATTTGAGAACCTTGATTTGTGAAGGCACAGTAAACGAGTGAGTATCTATTTAAGTTGCACTCTAAGGCAACATGAGAGCTATTGGCAATGGACCTCATAATTTTGAACCAGGGTTAAGCGATGAGGATGCCACTTGAGCTTGCATCCCCCTCTCCTCATTTCCACACCATGCAAATATTAGTATTTTGAGCCACAACAGATTTAACATGCATTAGCCCTTCTACACAGCTGATCTTCAGTGGCATCAAGACTCGAACCTGAGGCTCAATAATACTAGCTATGAATTCATGATCATGACCACTAAGCTATCATTGCCACCCTTGTAAAAGTAAAGTGGTACGCTAAATAGTATTGCTGTTGAAAAGATTTAAAAGTATGAAAGAAGGATGAGATTATGATTGTAAAATATGTTGTTACTTATGCCACCTGTCTGATGTAGTCAGATCGAGGCCCACAAAATTCATCATGGCAACAGGCTAGAGATACGCCTGTCGTTAGCCGAAGATTTGAGCCCACGAAGGTGACAGTACGATTTTGCTCACGATAGATGACAACACCATTCCGACTCACTGATTTAACGAGCACATACTCTGTGTGCACTCGGTGGATATTTGGTGGCATCGGGCATTGAACCCAGGCCTTTCGGTCTGATGCTTTTACCACTAGGCTACCCACGGCCCATTGTAAAATGTAATAATGAATAGGAGATAAATTATTTTGATCATAATCTCCAAACTCAGATATTAGATGTAAAGTTTTCTTAGTGACACTAATGTTCGGACTGGCATTAACACCTACATGGTTGTGCCACAAAGCTGATTATTAAAGATAAATAAAAAAATATATTATTGATAGGGTTCAATATCTTGTTTTTCACTATTTTTGTATATTTACCAGTAAGATGTTGTTATTGTGATTAGATTAAATAAAAGTTATTGAGTTTTTCAATGTCTTTTGATCTTTCCTCACATGTCTAAACTTTAATGTAAATTTAAGATCAGATTTAAAGATTTTTAATGAAATTATAGTTATTTATTAAATATAAGATGTTTTAAGAATTTTTCAAAATGAAATTAATTTTTCTCCTTTTAATTTAAAATATCAGATACTTACATCTTCTACTTTTATTGTAGCAACTGCATTGACATAGTCTTTGAAAATTGCTCTTGCATCAGCTGAAAAATAAATGAAATTTATAGTCAAAATTCAAATATAAATATTAATTTAATAAAGACTAAGATAAATTGTGTGACGAAAAATGAATACACAAATAAATACAATACAGATGACTCGCACTTCATAAAAAGTTAATCTGAATAATATTTCAGATATTTTTACTAAATAAGAAGCTTAAAATCAAATAACATTTAATGCTAATTTTTCCCCATTCAGTACATTTAATAAATATTTTCTACTTTAACAATGATTTAATATTCATTTTACTACTTTTACTGACACATTTAATATTTGTCTAATGCTTTTTTTATTTTAATACAAATAACCAACTCCAAGGGATTAATATCAGAATAAAATAAAATAAAATAAAATAGAATGAAGAAATTAAAATAGGTACATTTTAAATATTGCAGCAAGGTGGGAAAAGTATTTCTGTAACACATTTTGTTTTGAATCTATTGCTTCTAAATTGTTCAACAATTTAACCTTATAATTTTGTTGTAGTTTCTTATGCCACTTTATCTCGACTGTGTCAGATCCAGGCCCATGAAATTCACCATGGCAAAGGGCTAGATGTATGCCTGCTGTTAGCCATAGCCTTGAGCACTATACAGCACCAATTTTGAGGGAGAACACCCTGGGGGAGGTCAGAGGCCTCCCCTCCCACCAGACTCCCAAGATGCTTTAAGGCTCGACAGCTATTTAGAGTACCCCCACGCTGCAAAGGCACTATGCATTTACAAACATCCATGCCTTCTCCGGGAGATTTGAACCCAGGCCGTACGGCATAGCAGTCAGCGTACCTTACCTTATAATTTTGAGTATCATGATTGAACAAATATGACACTTAATTTATTACTAGTAAAGACTTTGGAATAACTATTATTTCTAAACTCAAATAGTACAGTTATGGTACATCCTTGCCATGAAACAAAAGTTTTCCAAGAAATTTAAAAATAAAATACGGTAAAATCTCATGAACAGTAAAATTCATACATTTCACTATACAATCTGGGTATGTCAAAAACAAAAAATGTCAATTTCTAAAAATCTTCAAAGGAAATGAGTCTCCAATATTTGCATATGCACTTGGTAAAGTTTTTATAATAGCATTTGAGTTATTACGAACCATTAGTAATAAAATACAGGAGACAGTCACATATTATGCAAACTATACAAATTTTTATTTTTAGTAACTTATGAGAATAAATGTTCAGAAATCATAAAACTAAGATAGTCCAATTTCTTTTCCACTGCTATTAATAATATACAGCTTCACTCCAAAATATTCGAAATACTTCATAAACTTGTGAATTTTTTAACCATGTGATAAATTAGACTTTTTTAAAGAACATAACTTTGTTTCTTATTTGCAGATAAATTAAAGGTTTTTATCAACCCCATTCACCAAATATATTTTTTACAAAACCAGTAAAAAGCAATTAAAAAAAGAAAACTGAAAGTTACACAGACATATAATTTCATAATAAAATTGAAAAAGTCAAATTTAAATTTTAAAATCAGTAGTTGCTGATTGAACTTGAAATTTGTTTACTTTTATTTTTTCTACCATTATGATTACAGCAAAGAAATACTTTAAAAAAAATTATAAACATAATAAAGAAATACTAAAAATATATACAACGAACAATTTTGACGTTCCATAAATTTTCGCATCTACTATTTATAAAGCAAATACAGCTGAACCTCTATATAACAAAGTCGCTAAATATCGAAAAAAGTTCATTATACGGAAAATTCTTTATATAGAAGTTAACTTTCAATTTTCTTTATAAACTACATAAAACAAATTTTAAATTCATAAACACTATATATTTAAAAAAAAAAAGAAATTATTCACACTTTTTGCAAATTAATATATATTTGTTTTATATATCTTACCTATAAAAAAAGAAAGAAAAACTTCAAGAAAAGTTCCTTGACAGTTTTGTCCACTTCCTGAAGAATTTAAATTTTTCTGGATGCTCAAGCATTTATGTTTTGACATTTTCAAGTTACAAGAAATGAAGTTTTTCGAATACAACTGATCAATACTACAAATGAACAGAGACTAGTTCAAGGACATGACTCCATATTGGGTGAAAGGGGATATCAAAGATGTTTACAGTGAACTGGACAATGGGAGTTAAAGGCTGCACTTCTTGGATGTAATGCCCAGAATTCTATTGCTCTCAGTGAATTAAGCACATTATAAAACCAGTTCAAGATTTATGACCGCCATAAAATATACTAAAAGAAATAACTTGAAATGTCCAGAAATACTTAAAAAATAAGGAGAGAAAAAATTGAATCACAAGAGAAAAATTTTGTTACGTAGAAAATGTACTTCGCTATTGGGAAGTTAATTTACGAAGAAAATTGTGAAATGGTTCCAGAAAAAAGCTTGCTATATAGAAAAATTTGCAATTTAGAGGTTCGATATTTGGAGGTTCAAATGTATATAAATACAAATTCATAATAGATAAACCATTTTAAGTAGATACATTTTTAAAAACCTCTCAAACATTCAATGAGAAACACTAAAACTGCAGAAGTGCCAAACCAAATTTTTTTAGCAAAACTAAATTTTTCAAATACAATGTAAACAACAGGTCAAAGTTGATACTCAATGTGATAGCATTAATTTATGGCCTATTTTCAAATATACCTATAAGAACACCTAATTCTTATATACTTAAACAAATATAACTGCATGAATTGTTTTTAACAAATCAGTCAACTCTCGATAATTCGAAGTTGAAGGGACCAATGAAAAACTTCGCATTATCAAGAGTTCGAATTATCAAGAAAGTAAGAAAAAACTCCCAAATTTTTTTCTAACACATTTAAATTTTAAACTATGTACTAAAACAACAATTGTGCACATGTACACAATAACTTTAATATATTTTTTAAAAAGTTCAGATTATACACACATACAGTATAAATACCATACAGAAGTTAAAAGCCATGTGTTCAATGAATACATTTATGTAGTAATTCTTAAACAGGAATTTTTCGTGCCCTACGAAATCTCTTTAATTCCTCATTGAAAATAAAACCGTTTCTTCCCCGGTTCCCGTGAAGACTATCCTGTCCCCAAAAACAATGTTTTTTCAAGGCAGGATCAAATCTGGCCAGTGCTCTATTTGGTGCCACATGCTATAAGTCACACAGATGAGCCATAGTTATGTCAGTCCGAAGTAAAATACACAATCTCATCTGAGGAACCGGGAAACACATAGAAGGGGCGACAGATGGTCATGAAAGAGGCTACGTTACATGGGTGGCATGCAGAGACAATACAACACCAAACATGCAAGCTCCAACCTGTTTGCTACAGGACTCTAGATAGTAAGTGTTCGAATTGTGGAGAGTTTTGTAAGATAACTTCGAATTATTGCGTGTTGTAGTTTGACCAGCCACATATTTTTCTTCGAAATATTGAGTGTACCAAAACGTATTGTTTTAGTTCGAAATATCAAGAGTTTTTCTAGGGACTGGGCATATGCTTCGAATTATCAAGAGGTTTGTATTATCGAAGGTTTGAATTATCGAGAGTTGACTGTATATGTATCCATTAACGTATTTTATCAAAGTATTTTATTAATATCATATATATTTTCCAATTAAATATACTTTAAATAAAAAATCTTTAACTAGAATTTTAAAATGAATTATCACCTTCCATGATTGTACATTAGAAAGTACTGCAATGAGAATGCACCATAAATTTTTAAAAGTATTTAGAGCATTTACAAATTAACTTGTTGGTTACATGTTGTCTCTTCATCTTACAATAAAGGTTAATATTAAAGAACATTATTCCATTAATATACTTAACTGGCATTAGAAATATATTTATAACAGTATGGCTCTTTAACTTGTCTAGGTGTAGTTATCTTAGATTTATAATATTCTAGAAGTGTAAAGTAATCTAAAAAAGAGCACTAAAAGAATCTAACAAAATCAATTAGTTTCATACAAGAAAAACTGTAACATGCATGTTAAAACTAGACAAAACTGCCAGAATGTCACATAAAAGAAATTGTCATCATGGAAAAAAAATTAACAGAAATGCGAAAAAGAAAATACCAAATCTTGTATTTGATGCGATAATACATAATCTTTTAATAAATTTCTTAACATAGCTTTCATAAATTTGTAATGGTTCAATACGAATGGATTTCGCTAAATGAATTGTATACTCCTTGCAAAATATTTTAATTTTATTTCCCCTTAACACTATAAATATGTTTTAAAAATTTCTTACAAATTAAGCAAGTATTTATATTAACTAAGTACAACATTATAAATTTTGGAACATTTTTAAATTAACAGTAATAATTGAAGATATATAAGTGCTTTACATCATTAAAGAGTTAACTATTTTCATTATTACTCATTACATTTAATATATTTTACACAGAGAAAATACATTAGATGTAACAAAAGCAATACTTAACATTATATATATTTTAGTTATAATAAAAGGATTTATTTACCGATAGAAATCAAGGAATCAATGGAAATTCTGCCCCCCCCCCAACTAACATTATTACTAAATCAAAAATATAATAAATTGGAAAAAATTTATTTGTAATATAACATTACATGGAATAATCATAAACTTTACAAAACACATTAAGAAAAGTACATTGATTTATAGGATTTCGTTCTGAAGATGAAAAATTCCTTTTATTTATATTTTCATCTTTTTAGAGTGAATTTAAGTTAGAAGTCCTTAGTGTAAGCAATTTTATCATCGTCCAAATAAACATGTCATTTTTTTTATTTGGAGTCTCAAAAAATTTCCTGCATATTCAAAATACAAAGGAAACTAAGATTTAAAAAAACTGAATGTATTTAAGCTAAAATCACATTAAATTAAATATTATTGAGCATCATTTTAAAATTTAATTGTTTAATAAACAATGTTAATTCAAATTGGACGAAAGATTTGTTGATCGGAGTAGTTTTCGAGTTTACTCCGGAAGAAACCATATGTAAACAAACAGGAAAACATACAATTCCCCCCCTCCCCAACTTTAAATTAGTCTTTCAGAAAATTCTACAAGAATTTATAGCTTTTTTTCTGAAATAACTAATATTTGAAAAAATTATTCGTAAAAAAACATTAAACTTTGTAAAAATTTGAAGTTAACACATCAAAAATTTAGAATTCAAAAATGTAAACAATACCTAACAGCCAATTCTTACATCATCAATATCATTGAACCAACAGCAAAGATTTCATTTGATTTTATCAACACTAATTTTAGATCAATATATGCAGTCAATTTTCATTAAGAAAGATACAAACATGAAAAACAAAATAGGATTATTGAATAACGGGCATTTTAATTGTGAATCCTATTTACTCATTTTCATATAATTATTTGGAAAGCAAAATAAATAATAAATTCAAACTTACGTCGGCTATTAGGTCCAGTAAGGAATTTTTTGAAATGCTTAACTAATTCTTGATTGCTTATTTTCCCTCCGTTATCCACTAGATACTTCTGAATCGCTTCACTAGAACAAGTTAACTCGTCCGCCATGTTGATGTCATTCGGTCAGCCCGCTCGAAACTAGTTCCGGTTTGCTTTTGTAATTACCAGAAATGACGTAAAGGAAATGACGTTTTTTTCCAAACTGTTTTGATTTTCTGTTAGCACTTGAAAGAGCGATTGTTTGTGTTTAAACACGTTCAAATTACTTCACAGCAAAATTTCAAAGATAATTTCATTATTTTAATTCAAGAAATATTGAAAAATTTTCTAGGTTTCCTATGCAGAGTTTCATTTGTTTTTATACTTTGTTTTTGTAGACGTTAAAAAATATATTTCACTTAAACACAGCTATACGAATGGCATTAAAATGTTTTTAGCTGAGTGAAAAATCACGTTATTTTGCATGAATTTGCAACCTAAAATTTAGAAGATGTCTTTGCTTAAATTTAGATTTTTACATCAACTCTATTGATATGTTGTTCCCTTCCCTTCATTATAGGTGTTGTTTTCCACAAATGTAAAAAAGTGCATTTTCCAATAGAAAACTATTTAGTTTTGCCAGACATTGTGGTAACTACCAAGTATAAAATTATCTCGTGGAACCCATGATAGTAAACATTAGAATATTCACAATCTAGCAGGAAGAATATATATAAAGATAAAACGTTTTAATATTCTTTTATTATATTGTTTCACAAAAGTTTAAAAAGTGTTGCAAAATAAAAGTATATATAAATACATTTTTTAGTTTTAATGAATAGGATGAGCTTTAAATACTTGTAACTATATAAACTTCATCGAGAACGTGAATCCATTTTGCATACATATTTATTTCTTCTCGATTTCTTTTTTATTGTGACTCGTGGACAGGGCCGGACCATGACCTTTGGGGGCCCTGGGCTAACGATATATGGGGGCCCCTAAATAATTAAAAATTTTGCCTTTTTCCTAAAAAAATTATTGTGCGGCGTTAAAAAAAGTGGAACTTAAAGTTTTTTTCAATCAATTTAAATACGTTATAAACAATAACATAATTTACAAAAAAAAAAAAAAAAAAAAAAAAAAAAACTTTTTTACACTTTTATGCAGAATATTCTTTTATTTGCTCATCACATTTTAAGTCTTTGGTGAGAACAATATTAATAGAAAGAAGTGATTAATAATTAAGCCTAGTATTTGTCATTGTTGCCCTATATTTGCTTTCTATGTAGGGCATTTTAGGAAACGCACGCTCCGCTTCACAGCTAGTAATAGGGAACGTTAGAAAAATCTTTAAAATGGTATAACATTTGGAAAAACCCCAAATAGCTTCTTTTCAAAAATTAAATTGAATTTATCACTTCTGGTATAGGACTTCAGCTCAGTTTTAGATAAGTTTTTGATTGTTTTATTTACTTGACTTTTTCTATTTAAATTAAGGATTAGCTTATCTAACGCTACAATAAGCGTGTCTCTTTTAAATTTTTATGTCCCATACAATGCTTTTTCTGTGGATTTATCTACAAATTTTGAAATAACCCGTCTCTTGTTCACATCGCTATATTCTGTTTCTACATTAGGATTTAATTTTTTGGCTGCGTCTTGATACTCTTTTAGTTTTTAATCTGATTCACATGTCGTACATTGCTTATAAACGTTTTTAATGACATAAATAACTTAGCCTCTTCACAGATGCCCAAACCTCAGGAATCTGTAATTTTTTATTAATTGAATTAAATCTTCCTAAAATTTCTTCCCAATTAAAATGGCAGTTTCAAGTTTTGTTAATAAATAAATAAATTTACTGCCTCTTTCGAAAATCAATTTTCTCATTTTCATTATCACTAAATGTTTTAAGAATATTCATGATATTACAATAATTATCTTTTGAGGCCATCTGGTCTGACTTAAACTTTTTAAGGTAAATTTCAGTTTAATTTCACGGTTTAGAAGTTTCTACCTATAGGTCGAAGTAGAAAAGCAAACATATATTTGTTGCACTAAACCAAAGAAGTTCACGATTTCAATTGCAATCTTAACTGATTCTGCACAACTAGATTAAGAGAATGTGCAGCACACGGCACATAATTAGCGAATTTATTTTTTTAGAAGACCTTGCACACGATTATATGGACCGGACATATTGGCAGCATTGTCAAATGACTGTCCCCTACAATTATTCAATAGCAGTCCATTTGTTTCGAAAAATTCTTGTAGATAATTAAATATCCTGTGAGACTAATAATCTTAATTAATGCGACATATCTTTCCTACACTTTTCCCCGAAAACAATATCATAGTAAATAGTAAGTTAGTCATTGTGGGACAAATCTTCTGTTGAATCCATCACTATTGAAGTGTACTTTGTGTGTCATTGTTATTTATTTGAGTTATAATTGTTTAATGATTTGCTTACCCATGATCTAAATTATTTGCTCATACATTGTTTTTGATACGATATTAACGACTTTGGTCGTAACTCTCTATTTGTTCAATATGTTCACGAATGAATGAGTCGAACTCTGCTAGCAATTTCAGGGTACCCATAAAATTACCATTATGAGGAGAACTAAAAACTTCCTCGGTACCTCTAAATCAGCGATACTCAACCTGTGGCCCACGGGTCGCATATGGCCCACCGGACCATTATGAGTGGCCTGGTCTAGGTCTGTTGAAATAACAAATTCAATTATTTGAAAATAATACATTATAAATTTAGCGAGAAATTTTATCAATCAAGCAATCAAATCTATCAATTTTGCTATCAATGTCGTGCTGGTACGAATTGTGGAATAATTTTTCCTTCTTTTTGTAATTGTAATGGTTAGTGATAACAAATAACAACGCAGTAGCGACCATTTTATTGGTGAAACTAATTTTTTAACAAAACTTCATATCTGAAAAATATTTGCTGTCTCAAGACGATTGGGATCTTAACTATTTCATAGAAAAAAACAAACATGGATCAACAACTTGTTTGATTTGTCATGAAAATGCTATACATGAAAAATATAATTTTGCTCGTCACTATACTACTAAACAGAAATCTTTCAATGACTCTTTTTCTTGAGGATCCATTTAAAGACGAGATAAAGTGGTTTTCTTTAAAAAAATCTTTGAAACAACAATAAAATATTTTGTAGGTGGTAATGTCACAAAAACGCAGAGGTAACAAAAGCATCCTCTAAAATTTAATACATTATATATATTGACAAACATATGAAATTGTTATTGATAAACTTAAGAATTATTACAGAAATTATAAGAGTGTTTCTTAAATGGCTTCCAATGTACTCTTTGATGAATTCAGTTATTTGTTCAGATATTTTTTCAATAAAATCAAAAAATATTTGAATAAATTTAAAACTAGAATGCGCAAGTAGAACAGACAGTTTAAACAAATAATACTGATTTCAGTCTGTATTTCAATAAAAACATTTTGCTACCATCCTACATTTGATAAATTAATATCTGAAATAAAAATATGTAAGGCTTTGTCAAAAGAAAAAAATCATATTATCCAAGTACTTGACAGCTTTGTTTTTATGACAGTAGAACGTAGACAAGGGGCTTGGGATCATTGATTAACGGAAATTGAAATTCCCCCGTAACTGGGTAAAAAGTGAATGAAACCTACATTTTGTGAGTTTTGTTTGATAGAGTTTGATAGAGTTTTAATATATAAGATCCAAAATTATGAGATTTTATATTTTGACCAATTTTTTACATTTTAAAGATCCTGGATGTTCTAGCTTTCCCCTTTCCATTAATCTTCATGTTGCGGCCCATGTAAAATACATGTCAGATGCTTATGGCCCGGCGTAAAATAGGTTGAGTACCCCTGCTCTAAATGCTAAATCTCTTGTAGCCAAATACTTTACTACCGCAATAGCACTATTGAAGACATAGTGGTAATATTCTGCATCTTTTCTAATTTGCTTCTATGTAACTGTTTATCTAAAACAGACTTATTTTCTTTTCGTGTCAACCAAACTAGCATAGAATTTTTATGTTCAATAGAATTTTCATGATTTTCTGAGAAATTTGTTAAATGTTTTCAATCAGAAAAGCCGGTTGTGTATTAAGAATTTGTTTTAGAAAAAAGTTTGCAGTTCAAACAAAAAACACTACCAATATTAGTTGAATAACAAAGCCAAAAGATCTTTCCAGCACTTGGCCATTTTAAATTTTTTTTAATGAAATGATTGTTAGAAAATGATCTCTTTTGTTCCTTGTATTCTCTTAGCGAAACATAATATATATTGTTTGAATCTTTATTTTGAAAATAACTCATTTCATGTGAAGGGATATAATCAATAAAATTATTACTTAGCGATTTGGGCCACGAACCTACGTGAATAATCTGTCTACCTACTTAAATAATTTAGAAATGTGTATTTGTAGTTACTTTTTATTTGAAACCAATAAACAGGTACCTACGTATCTTTTGATCTCAGGTATTATGCACATAGGATACAGCACCAAATCAGTATAAAATTGTAACTTCGAATTATTATTACACAAAAATAAATGGCTACAGAAATAGTGCCACTACGTTTGTATAAATGTCTATGATAGAGTTTGTATAAATATCTATTAATTACACAGGGCTACAAAATTAAAGTTTTGGAAAAGTACAAAAGAGGTTTTTAGTGATTTTTTTATTATTTAGAGTGCTGATTTCGAAAATGACCTACATTTTTCTCCATCACATCAGGATTTTTTGTAAAATCGATATTTTTGGTAAAACCCTATCTTAAAAGGAATTCTCGAAAACAATTTAGCCAGGGAAATTTAGCAACATTGGGTTTTATCCAGTTAAATTTATATAAATATTGGTTCTTGATGAGGGAAATTAATTTCTCCGCAATTAGATGAATAGTGAGTGAATATTAACGTCGCACTGTTCAGCTATACACGAGAGCTTTTGGCGATCGACCTCGTAATTTTGAACCATAGTCAAGTGACGTGGACGACACCTGAGCTGCCCCTCTCTCCTAACTATCACACCACACCAACGGGAGAACGTTTGAACTCTCGACAGATTTGACATGCATCGCTCCCCTGCACGGAGAGTCTTCAGCGGCACTAGTCTCGAACTCATGACACACCTGCCATTACTCCGTTACTTTGGCCACTAGCAATTAGAGGAAAACCACTGTTTCTAGACCTCACAGGCTGTCTCTGGTCATAAGAAAAACAAGAAATTCCCCTGAGATTTAAACATTTTACATCCAATTATTGTGTAGTTTCTAAAAGAAAATCACCAGCATACTATATATATCTTAATTTGCTTTTATTAAAGTATTTAAATAAAATATACAGACGATTTTTGAAATGAATTATTATTAATTTCCGCGTATTCGATGGTAAGGCGGAAGATTAAAAGTAAATAGCTCTTGCTCCCGAAAATAAATTTGATACGGTACTTCGGGTATTTTATTTTTGATTTGTTATTTTTACTGGTTCATTATTGTATTACTATTTCGATTCTAAGCACCTTTTCCATTTATTATCTTCAACGGGGAATGGGGCCCCCTAGAACTTGGGGGCCGTGGGCTGCAGCCCATTTAGCCCATACGTAGATCCGGCCTTGCTCGTGGAACCCCTAGGTATGCCTTGTGGAATCCCAGGGCTCCGTGGAACAAAGTTTGAAGACCATTGCATTAAAGTAATAGGATAAGTATTGTTACTTTTCCTTTCTAATTTTTAAATTGGAACAGATTGCAACAAATATGCAATGTGTACTTTATTTTTCATTATGTCAGAAAGTACTTTGTTTTGCTTCTTTTTTGTAAATGATTTTTGATGTGTAACATCTTTCCTCTCAAATGCTGGAGATTTGTGGGAGTGATTTCGTGAAAAGGGACGGAAATGCGTAACAGGAAGTTGGGGAAGCGCGCGCTATTCATTGAAGTTCTGTTTTTTCTCCTTCATTCGGGAGGGGCTCCGCCCCCATCCCCCACCCCCTGTGGTCTAGGTCGTGGGATCTTTGTTTTTGTTTTCACACTTTAGGATAAGAGAAGAAGCTAAGTCCTTTAGGCAGAGGCGTGGTTAGACAATGGCGAACGTGTTTCGATACCTGACTTCATTTGCTGCCTACAATTTAAACGACCGGGCCGCAGAGCAGCTGGTATTGCGATCTATCGTAAACAGAACAACTCACATGTTGTGGCTCGACATATGGATATTACTTATCGTCAAACAAATGGACTGGGTATTGTTAGTCAAGATATTGGGGACATATGCTCAGCAAAATGCTTATTTGAAAATGGACAAACAGTGATTTCGGTGGTCGTATACATTTCTCCGAATCAAACGGTTCAAAAAATTAAAGATTTCCTGCATTTTTTACTTTTATCATATACCGAAGGTGGTTCTGCTCTTTTTAAAAAAAAAAATTATCAATCAATTCCCATGATTTTGAGTGGCGATTTTAAAGTTAACTTCAGTTTGCTAGAAGCCGAGCCACTCATAGCTTTTTTGAATGATGAACTCAAGCTCGAAATGAACACAAATCGAAATGTTTCGACAACTAACAGTGGTACTGTTATTGACGCTAGTTTTTTCAGCGGTTTTTAAATAATTTGAAAACACAAGTATATGTGTCATATTTTAGTTATCATAAATTATAATTACCGCTCTTCCCCAAATTGAACAAGAATAATTATTTTTGATAAAAAAATTGCATTACTCATTGTGTTAATTAAATAAAATTTTCATTAAAGATATAATTATTCCATAGAAAATTATTTTCAATCATACTAGATTCATTTTTTTTTTTTTAGGATTTAAGTTGCTATTGCGAATTTACCACGATAACATGTCAGATGTTACACATCGTATGCGACTACTGTAAGGCTCGTTTTTTTTTTTTAAATAATCTTTTATTTTTCTACTTTTTGATATGTTCGCACCTCTTACGTAGTGTTATCATGTCCCCTAGGGGGCGCGCGCCACAGTTTGAGAATCGCTGATTTACAGGAAAATTAAAAGAAAATGTTTCAAGAAATACTGTAAATTTAAAGGTCAAAGATTTCGATAAACTATTTCTTATAATAATAGAACAGTTAAACAAGAGATTAGCAGAGGTTTACCTATGTTTATTACAAAATCATAACCACAGTTTAACCAGAAGTTAAATATTATCATATATTTTCAACGCCTGTATCAGCTGAACGGAAACTATTTTCATTCTCGACCTATCACATTTTATATAAAATTCAGTAGGGACTTTGAAATAGATAATATATATTTATTTTTAATCTACATTGTAGAGATTTAAAGTGAAATTCTTTATGGTATTTCATTATTAAAGGTTTAAATAAAACTCCTATTTTTATGAAGCCAAGATTTTATTTATGCTTATGAATATATTTTTTTTAATGAAAAATACTTAAAAAAAAAACATTTTTACATCGTAAGAATTAAATGCGATATATATAACTTATGCGATGTAATATACTCTTATAAAGAGATCATGATTTTTTCTACACTCATGTCCATAAATTAAGGATAATTCAGAATCACACAGAAATTGAACTCTAAAATAAAAATTTCACCTGTAGAATTATCGCACACATCTTGAAGAAGAATATGCAAATTACAGGAAACCACCAGATGGCGTGGATAGGAAGTCACAATTACGAGAGTGTAAGAGAGGGGTATATATGGAATGGTGGCAAAGAAGTAAAATTGTTCACAAGCGCTTTAAAAGCCTTTCAGTGCAATAACCGCATAGTTGTGGCACAAATGAAGCATTTGGATGATTTTTTACGTGATAGAATTATTGGATGACCGGAATGTGGACGTACCCAGCTGGAAGTATCCGAGAAACTTGGAATCGCCCAGAATGTCATCTCCAGGCTTTGGCAACGATTCCAAGATAATGGTAATGTGAGTAGATGTTACAGCACAGGTCGCCCCCGAGTTACAACGCCGAATGAGGACCGGTATTTGACAGTTACTGCCAAAAGAAACAGACGGAGCACAGCCTCAGACCTGTCTCGTCAGCTCTCTTCAGCTACCGGTACGACAGTTTCAAGGCAGACCGTATACAGACGCTTAGGGCACATTGGTCTATATGCTCGTAGGCCTGTCAGATGTGTTCCCCTTACCGCAACACACTGTCGTCTGCGATTAACCTGGAGTAGAGAGCATGCATTGTGGACACCGCAACAGTGGTCTTGTGTGATGTTTTCCGACGAGTCCAGGTTTAGTTTGCAGTCTGATTCTCGCCGGACTTTCATATGGAGAGCGCCAGGTACCCGTTACTACCAAGAGAACACCATTGAACGACACCGTTACGGTGGTGCAGGATGGCTCGTTTGGGGAGGCATTATTCTTGGTTCCAGAACTGACCTGCATGTTCAGAGTGTAACGATGACAGGCCACATCTATCGGGATGTCATTCTGAAACAACATGTACGTTTGTTTCGGGGCGCCATGGGTGCTGAGTTCCTGTTTATGGATGACAACGCCCGTCCTCACCGTGCAAACATTGTAGACGAATGCCTCCAATCAGAGGATATCACCCGTATGGATTGGACAGCATACTCACCGGACTTGAATCCAATAGAGCATGTGTGGGATATGATTGGCCGACGAATTGCAGCCCGTCAACCCCCTCCCACCTGTCTACCGGAACTTTGGAGGACATTGCTTGATGAGTGGTGCAATATTCCCCAAGATCAGATTGATAATTTGATACTCAGCATGCGTAGGCGTTGTAAGGCCTGTATTGCATCGTCCGGGAGATATACTCCGTATTTACCATCATACTAACCATGTCATACTGTTTTTTGTAAATAGGTTCTTTTTTGAAATTTGCTCCAGGGAGTAAAAATCGCAATTTTTATTATTTATGTCAAACATATAGCATCTTTTTCGCTCTTTACCTTTTGTTTAATAAATAGACTTAACAAATAAGTCAAATTTGTTTTGCTTCTGTCTCTTTCTTTGCCTGAACTTCATTATCCTTAATTTATGGACATGAGTGTATATTTGATTCGTATTTTAAATCTCAAACTATTTATTTTAATATCTAAAAAATTTTCTAAAAGTATTCTCCTAATGTTATCAGTGAGGGACAATGATTGTTTTAAATAACAAGGTATGTCTATGTTATTTGCTTTAATAAATTCTGAAATACACGGGAACATAATTGTGTTTATTCAATTCTCCTTACCAAAGTAACGGCTTATTCTTAAGAGTTTCAATTTTACTGCTCGATGTTACAAAGTCAGAACTCTCTCCCAGTTGACTCATATTTAAAGTTCAAATCGTTAAGTTTTTCAAAAATGTCATCCATAAATCGAGTATTTTGAATCAATTAATTGAGAAACGAATTTACGAATACATACACCTTTTTACCAAAAAGAAAAAAATGAAATTTCGTTTATCAAGTCGAAAGCACATCGCAATATTACACTATGTGAGAAACAGCTGAGTTCGGGTAATTCTGTCTCAGTCTCATACACAGAATCAATTTAATTAGAAAGTAAAGAAGCATTGTTTAGACTGTACTTTAAATGTAATTTATAAAACATGTCGTATGCAATATTTTGTGCAGTCCTTAATTAATGTCTTTTGAAGCAATTACTTATCTACGCATCATGCAAGGGTTGAATGTTATATGGAAAACAATATTCTTTATTAATCCTTTTAGTCTTTTAATATTATCTGTTAAAGTTGCTGCACCATGCATGTACAAGCCGCTATACAATATGTACAGGTAAGGTCATTTGTTTCAAAATATATATATACTCATTGCCATAAAAATTTGCGCACCAAGAAAGAGTCGTCAGAAAAAAACGAAATTTTATTTACGTAAGTACAACGTTGGTGTAAGTAAATGATCAGACAATCGAAGCAAAATGATTATTTATTGTAGAATATATTATAAATGAATGGAGGTTTTAATGCCCTTTTGGGATATCTAAGGCATGAATGCATCATGTGAGGCATTGAGGCATACAAGTCCCGTTTGATGTTTTGCGACATCTTGTTCCACAGTAGCTGTGAACGAATTTCACCAAACTTGTAGTCTGCCCAGCTTACCGTCCTAAATGATTCTAGATATGCTCGACAGGGGACAAATCTGGGAATCAAGCAAGCCAGGAAAGGGTGAAAATGTAGTAGAGGCAATCCTGTAAAATCCTTGCTGTGTGTGGTCGAGAATTGTCCTGTTGAAAAATGTGGCTCCTGGGAACCCTGCTATAAGTGGCAACACTTGTGGCTGAAGAATGTCATGAACGTACCTCTGGTCTGACCTGGTGCCGCTCGTCAATATGAGGTGTGACCGTGCGTCGTATGCGATAGCACCTCATAACATCACACCAGTTGTGGGAGCTGAGTGCCACCTTACGGCGAAAGCAATATTGAGATGTTCACCACTGTAATGGAAGCTCATACATTACCGTATGAGCTTCATACATTACCGTACACGATGGAAGCTCATACCATCGTGTATGAGCTTCCCCACTCATACACGATTGTCATCACTGCCCAAATTGAATCTGAATTCGTCGCTGAAGATGACCTGATTCCATTCGGTTGCAGTCAAATAAATCCCTTCGTGAGTGACACCACTCCAAAAGAAGGCGATGGTGAGTAGATGCCAATGACAGTACACATAATGGCCACCACTTATGGTGGTACGGACTGACGCAGAAGCTCGTAGTGAAGGTGCTGTCTGCGTATGGATGGAGGACAATGAATCGGCTTGTCGTTATGCGTGCATGTCGCATGATATGACCATCTTGCCGACTATTGGTTTGTCGAGGCCACGCTGAACCTGGTCGCTGGTTAACAGAACTCTCTCCAGCACTCCAACATCTCCTCATAATAAAGTCAGAAATGCCTAGGTATAGAGCTACTCGCCAAGCTGACCACCCGGTTTCCAACATTCCTATAGTTTTTCCTCTCTCGATCTAGGACAGCTGCTCATATTTTCTCCGATGACGATGAAATGGATGATGGCATTTCTCTGATGGCGCATCTCTACTTACTTACTCTTACTTACTTACTCGGGAGAATCAAGCCCACCCAACGGGTTTCGAGCTGTGAATCGACCCTCCGAGCTTACTCTTCTACTTAAAAAGGCATCTCTACTTAAAAAGAATCGCTCTGCAACATATTAAATACACGCACACAAGCAAGCTCTGCTTACCTGTTCTATAATCCACAGAGAACAAAATTCAACACCCTCTGGTGGCATTATGCAATGCGCAAATACTCTGCATTTCTAATCATTCACATATTTGCCTAACACATACCTTACTGCCAAGTATCGTAAGAATTCCACTCTTACTTTTTTGTGCGCAAATTTTTATGGCAATGGGTGTATTACTAATTCATATGTTTTCACTTAATGTTGTCTACCTTTTAATTTTTGTGACATACAAAATCGTTTGGTACATCTCTATAATCGTATTTCACGTAAACAATTGAAACAGTTAAGTATTGTAAGTAGTATCGTCAAGTTGTTGACCGAATACAGGAGAATTTTGTATTTGCTTCAATAAAATATTGCTATATTAAGTTATATGGTGAAAATTCAGCGAGAAACTGTATCAACTTGTTTCCAAATATCTTTTTAATTTGGTAGGTTTTATATTTTTATTCCTTATCTCAGTTATAGAATATGCAACGAAATTCTTTTCCATTCTATCGCAATATATAAATCCATCCTTCATAAATTCTTAATATTTTCTCAATTTTTATTGAATAATTTATTAGATTAATATATAGATATTAAATTTGTATTAGTTTGATATTTTTTGAAATAGAATCAGTGGCATTGGATTCTTCCACAGGTTGTTGTTTTTTTAAGTTCACTGGGTTTTGGTCTATTATTCTCATTTGCATTGACATTATTTTCGTTTTCTGGGTGTTAGGTACTTATTTTTAGATATTTATTCTTCATAAGACTATTGAAACTGAAGCAAAATAGTATATTACTTCGTTGCAATTGTTTATTCGCATGTGACTCCCCCATAAGAAAAATTTAATGTTCAGGATTACACTGCATAAATCATGTTTATTTATATGCTATCCAACCAGATAACAAAAAAGAGAAATCTTATTTTTAGAAGAAATATTTCATTATACCAAATTACATGCTACATGCTTGAAGTTTTTTTGAAAAAATACAATGTTCCACTAAAAATTTACGCACGATAATCAAGGCAAGCAAATACTTCAACTGATGTTGCCAGTTGAACACAAATCTATATATTATACACAGAGTCTACTGTAAGTTAAAGTTTTTTAAAAAAAATGGATATTAATTTTCTAAAAAAAAAGGCAAAACAAGCGTGAAGTTAATTAAATAAAAATTTTATACAACATATGTTTAACATTACTTACTTCAAAAATAGGAAAAAATATATTTAAGGATTGCAATAAGAGTGAGATTATTTTTCAAAATTCATCTTACTGCGATTAAAAAGAAAAAGGAGCCTCTGTTTAATACGCCATGTATAATTCCTAAGTCAGAGCTAACTGTTTTCCTGCTCGTTTTAAAATAGAAACTATCCTGGTATCGTTTCCTCATTGAGTTCGAAAAAAATCAAAAAAGAAAAATATAATATACAAAATACGTACAAAACATTTTAGGGGAAAGAGGCAGCTTTTCTGTATAAACAATTTTAATTAACTTTTTATTATTGCCCCACGAGTACAATACTGAAATGTCTTTGATAAATCATGTTATATACATTCATTTCGAAATTTTACCTAGAGTTAACAAAAAAGTATGTTAATAGAATCATCAAATGCATTTGAATGAACCAAGGAAACAATAAAACCCATCTACTGAAGTAAAAAGCTGCGGGTTCTCCTTGAAATCTCAATAGTAGGCTTAGGAAACCCAAATAATTTTACGGGCCTCTTTGATAAAGCGCGCGTTTAGTCCGGTACGTTTTAAGCCATGAGACAACTGGACCCGAGCCCAAGTCGACCCCCCGAAGGGTGGAGGGGCTCATCTCGTTCTCAACTCAGCCTAAATAAGATCATGATCTGAATAATTTTAATCGCCAAATGTTGTTTCTGGAAATGTTCTCTGAAAAGCTGGAAATTTCGAGCTATTTGTCAACTAGTAACGGATGGCAAGATTACATTATTATCTCATGTCCGTCGTCTTTGTCTTGGCATAGGTAGGTCTACCACCCTATATCATCATTTAGTCGAAAAATGGTAGTCGATTGAAGTGGTTTCCGCCTAGCAGATTGTAATAAACGCGTATTTATTTTTATGGGTTACCTTTTACACGAATATTTGTCAACGTATGCTATATAAACTGTCGCAGGTGGGGCCTACTTTTGCATAGAAGCCCAAGAAGCCTCAAGAAGTCTGCAGACGTCACTGGTTACAATAGGCCACATTTTAGAAAAACATGCATTTAAAATGGTACGAATAGAAAATTAATAAAACTTTAATAATATACTATGACTAAATATAATTAACATTCGAGTCTTATAATTAACTAGCTTTTACCCGCGACTCCGCTCGCGTTGATGTCTTTAAATAACTCTCAAAGTCGTAATCATTATCATTAGAAAGTAAATATTATAAAATGGTAATTTTTTTATGCTTGACTGGAACCAATAAAATTTAAAAATTCTAAAATAGAGCTTAGTTTTAAAAAAAAACTGAAAACGTAATTTATTACAATAATTAACGATAAAAATTCAATAATTTTAACTATTAATATTTTTAAAAATCGAAAGTATCGATATTTAATATATAATTCCTCTTTTAAAGAACTCAAACTGGAATATTATTCTAAGATGCTACCGTACACCATATTATATGTTCTTCCGTCAGTTGCAAATATGTGAAGATTTGGGCATTGGACACACCGATCAGGCTACATATAGTTGGCCATGGGAAAAACATTGCTTTTCCAAATGTACCCCTGCTACCTGAAATGTTATCTTTGTTAATAGCAACAGTAAAACTGGAAATTGAACTCGTTTGAATTCAAACGGTAGGTCAGTGGGGATACTTGGAATTCGAGGTATGATAACACTATCGCTTTTCATGACATATGTTAAAATATTGGCACCAAGTATATTTTACATCAGTTTTGTGAATCAAAGCCCCGTTCCTTTACATAGTCGAGGACTATTGAGATTTTACGTAACTGGTAACTGGTACATTTAGTTTTAATTGAAGTTTATGTGAGGGTATACCCGAAAGTTCGAGTGAATTTAAGAACTCCGTGGGAAATGATGTACTTTGTTATTCATCCATAATTGTATTTATTGATAAATATTTATTCATTCCTCCCTTCCCCCGAACGTCGTTTAAATTTTCAATGTTGCTTTTATGGACAATGTCATTGGTAGGCGTCAATATTGATCTTGCGCGCAACCACTGATCCCAATTTAAGTTTTGTTGCAAGCCCGGGTAAATTTGAGCAATAAGATTTACATCATTTTCTTCTACATTACAAAATTCTCTGGAAGTAAAATATAACCTCCAGCATTTTGCGTCCAAACATCCATAACCGATTTTCAATTGCGTCTCTGCATAAGGTTCCGAATTTACGTCATTATGAAGATGCACTCTCATATTCGTTTTTAGACTGAATTTTTCAACTTTTGCCCATAAGCTTGATGATTTAATAGAGACTGATTTCATCTGCCGGTGTACCCCCTCTGGATTACAGGGAGAGGTTTTCAAAATTCACCATCCAATATGTAATAAAGCTACCATTCATCCTATAATATCTGTTCTATCTCGTAAATCCTGAAGAGTCCGATTTAACGCTTCTATAGCTTTCTTGTGAGACATCGTACTTTCATCCCATACTAAAAGCTTACATTGTTGAAGCATCCTGTCTTGAGAGTTATTTTTTCTGAAATTTCAGATGAGTGAATCTTCAAATGCAAGATTAAGTGATAATTTTAAAACGGAATGTGCGGTACGACCGTTGGTCAGTAAAGTCGCGGCTATACCAGAAGAAGCCATAGCAACTGCTATCTTCTGGGTTTTTCTATGTTCATTTATAATATGCTTAGCAAAAACGTTTTTCCTGTTCCTCCAGGGGCTTTGAGAAAAAAAAGAGTGCACCACTGCGGATTCTATTTTGCGTAACACTTGTTGGAAAACGTGACTTTGTTCTGGAGTTAATTGAGGGATAAATTCTGTTACTTGATGTTGCAATGCTATAAAATCGTAAATTAATTCTCATGCAATTTCATTATCGAAGCCATTTCCGTCGACACGGCTAGAGCTAATCATTCCAAAATCGTGTAGCTTCTTCCTAACCATTCTGAAAACCTTTATTGCGTTTCGTTGTAGATGTGTTCATTGAAAGGCATATTTGGTTGTTTTTCATCGCAAAATATCTTCCGCCATGTAGTCTTTGTACTTTTCCAAAAGGTTTGAGGATTAGAAAGACCGAAGATGAAATAAGTATTGCGTAAGGCTCCCTAATTTTATTCGGCGAGTGTATGGATGCCTCCATAGTATATATTTTTAAAGTAATACCTCCATGTAAAATACCTCGTTCAGTATAAGTGAAAAATTTTGTGCAAAATATGAATATTGTATAATTCGGTTAAAAAAAATTAAAGTAATAAATACTTTCAAAACTAATCAAACTAATCAAAACTTTATATGAAACTGTCAATTAATATTACCATAGAATTTTCAATATCACGTGCGCGCAATTGGCTAAAACTTTATTTCGTTTCCCTCTTTAAAAAAAGTAGCAGAAAATTTGCATTAAAATATCTGGAATTGTCGGAATAGGGAACTTAGCCAACTTGGCGATATTTCTCAAAGTTTGGGTTGGACATTTAACAAACGTAACGTAATAAACGTTAGACGTTTAATAAAAAACCATTTAAAAAATTGCTTTTTGTGAAGATGCTAAATTGCACTGTGTTTCAGTTATTTCGTACAAATGTGAGAAAATTTTTATTAAAACTTCCATTATTGACTAAATGCATAATCTTACGAAATAATTTTTTTTCTTGACTTGTTTTTATAAGCAATTCTATTACAAGCTTTACTTTACGATATTAATCATTTCCTGTATTCTTTTCATAAACTTTGTAAAGTGATTTTTTTTCCATATATTAAAATAAACCAAAAGATAATTAATTTTTTATGAACCGATTTTTAATAGTTAAATGTATAATTTACTGGATATTGTGTCAAAATATAGCATTGTAGCATTATCTTTTTATTTATTAACCAAAAATTTATTTGTTTAAAATTAATTTAAGAGCCTAGTTCTACATGGAAAACATTACAAAAACCAATATTTTTCAAGTATTTTTATTCAAACTTTTCTGTTACAGCAAATTTAATTCTCATTTATGTATGTATATATACATTTTAAAAAATCATAAACACATTACACCTGTTTCAAATATTCTGAATTAAAAAATGGCTTGTACTTCATTTCATTGGAGGAATTTTTTCTTGCTACTTTATTATTTATTGTTTCAATGTATTACACCTTTAGATGTGAACATTGGACAAATGTTTCTAAAAGGTAAAAAGCAGTAATTCTGATTCGTAAAATATTATTATTATTTAAAGTCCTGTATTTTTTTTCAATACCTCTGATTTTTTTTTTTTTTTACTGAAGTGCTTTAGTTTGTAAATAATATTGGTTCTTTTTATTGAATATTGCTTAACAGCTTTCTTGTTCTAAAAGCTAAATTGTCGAGGGAATTTTATATTTTTATTTCATATCTAGTCATGCCATAAGTTTTGATACTAAAATCTGAAATCGTCTGCGGTAGCTCAAAAGCAACAGAAGATTCTAAATTTTATCGTTGGAGATCGTCTGCAATATTTTTCAAAAAACTGTTATCTTTCACGCATATGGTTGTAAATCAGTCACAGTAGAATGGACGTCGAACAAAAGGCAGGTATTTCTCTGCATTAAAAAAACCCAGTTGGAGATTTTTAAAAGGCTCTTAAACATTTAGACACCAAAAGTGTTATTCTTTTATTGAAAATGTAAGAAATTTTCTGAGACCAACAGAATTGGAGGCCGTACTAGAAGTGATCGTCGGCGTTGTGTGAGAGCACCAGGTACCGTTAAAGCAGTCAGGGACAGAATTCTTTGAAACTTTTGTCGAAAGAAGACTCTTCATTCAAAACGGATGAATGTGTCAAAAAGAATAATGTATCATAAAGTAAAAGAAAACCTCATACTAGAAGTTCATCGAAAAATAGCTAAAAAATTTTTTACAAAAGAATTAGAGTGCCAGAGGTACCTTAATTCTTTAAATGTCAAGTTAGTTTGATGATTTGGGTATATAAATTGCCACCATTATGCAAAAGACTAAGACATGAAGCCGAAATAAAGTTCTTCCGATATGTATTCGGTTATAAAACAATATGATGCCCTCAAACAAAAATTATACCCGTATAATACTCGTGCGGGGCATTTTGGTGCTTCAGGTAAAATGTTAAAACAAAAACAGTGTAACTAAAAACCGCTTATAGTGACCGCACACATATTTTGACGTCTGACTATGAAGACGTCTCAGAAATTCCTTTTTGCGAGGAAGGGGGTAAAAATCCGATAACAGTTTATCAAGACACTATATTAGAACTAATAATGAAGCTTCTAAATGTAAACCTGTTCAGTGGAAACGATTGGACTTTTCAACGTGATTCTGCCGGTGCTCATAAGACGAAGACGACCCAGATGCGTTTGAAAGAGAATGTGTCGGACTTCATAGAACGCAAAGATTTTCCTTACAGAAGTCCGAATTTAAATCCACTCGACTATAAATTGAGGTTAGTATCGGAGGAAAAGAAGAACCAAAAACTCCATTCCAATTTGAAAGTCTTAAGCGTTCCCCATGGAGGTAGTGCGTGCCTCGATAGAGAATTGACCAAAGAGTCTTGAAGTTTGAACGAAGTTAAAAGATGATTACTTCGAACCAAAGGGTAATATGTTAGATTTAAAGGTAAAATAAAGCTTTAAGAAGGTTTAGATTTAAGTTTGATTATAAAGTTTTTACTTTTAATTCCTTTGTAACTACATCAGAATTTATGGCACAACTAGGTATTGTAACATCGGCTCATTAGTAGGAACACTCCCCGACAATATTCGTCAAGATCGACGTACGGAGTGACCAAACTGCCCTGATGGGACAATGTATCTCCCCCAAAAAAACCGACTATTAATCTCTCATACACAAGGGAGCCGATTCGGAAAGGGATTTTTATTTCGCCATACTTTTTCTTTCTCCTACATCAAGACGATCTTTAGTCTCAACGTTCTATAGGAAGGAAGCTCTGGAAAACAGTATACCTTGTGTTGGGTTCCCCTCACACATGTGGGCCATGAACGACTTGAATGAAGAGGAATGTCGGCCTAAAGTGACAAGGACACACCCTCAATGTCAATGTGACAGGGCGATTTATAGTCCTCCATATGGTGAACAAGATACAGCATCGGAGTTGGGATCAGACGTGTAGGCCTATTGTCTGAAGACACCTATAGAGTGGGATAAAAGGGAGGACAGCCATGTACAGATCTGTTACTTTCGCCAATCAAAGATGGTTGGGGTCGTGAAAGTGGCTAAACCAAGGATTTTTAAAGGTTGGCTCGCTAGTTGATGAGGCTCTCAATCTCCTTTAATCTTGGGAATTATTTCGCTCTTCAGTTTTGTTTCTCTTCATAGACTCTCCATACAGTTTGCAGGGGCAGCCGCATCTCAAGGACCAAGGGAGATGAACATAGCAGACTTTTAAAAAGATGGAGTGCCGGAGTCGGCAGAGCAACGGCTGGCATGATCTTTTTTGAACTGAAACTTTTCTACTCGGAAAGGCTTTGAACTTTATCAATTTAATAATGAATATACTGTTATGTTTATTTAATCTAGAATAAAATGGCTTATGGGTAAATAGATGAATGATCCCTCACGCTACCATGTTATGACGTAATTTAAAGGGATCACGGCGCTACATTCATTGGCGTATCTAGCTCTAAAAGGGCCCTGTATCAAAATTCCTTCGGGGGCCCTTTTTTAGATATGGGAACTCTGTCAGTGGACTGTAGTTGCACATGTTGTGACCCCTGTAGCTTGGGGGCCCCGTATCATTTATATGGCTGATACGGCGGTAGCTACGCCTCGGACACAGTATATATATATATAACTTTCTATAATCTGAAAAATCTTAAAAACCAAATTTACATGAAATCGTAACCGAAGCTTATAAAATACTCCAATATAAAAGATGATATTTTCAAAAAAATCTATATACTATTAAACTGAATTATATATGTATATACATATATTTTTAATATAGTTTATAATTATTGAGAATAAATTGATTTTCGAAAACAGAAAAAATATATCAGCAATCATTTTTAGCTTTGATATAATTGCATTGTCTTACAAAATATACTTACATTTTACAAATTAAAAACTAAAATATTAAATTATGAAGCAAAAACAAGTTAGAAAAAAAACTATTAGAAGTTAACATAGCTCCGATAAAGTGATTGAACGTATTGCAGCAAAATCTCTCATTTGTGCAGTGCATGATATGTATTAATTTTTTTTCAACATATTCGGATCTAATCACGGGTACTTCGAACATAACTATTTAATTTCATATATAATCCAACATAATTCTTAGAAGAAAAAATTATTTTATGGTGACAAAAAACTAATTTTTTAGAAATTCCTTTTATTAATGATAGTTAACTAATTCACTCATTGACTTTACAAGTTAATTCGCTTCAAGCTATTAAACATGATAACAATTTTATTCACCAGTCATGAAATATTTTGAAAAGCATTAAAACGTTCCATCTTTTGACGATATTTATCACTCTTCCGTAATTACGTGGGTATTCTGATTTTATGTAACAAATTGCCTAATTACTTGCATTTAGTTTAATATTTTGTTGCTGTATTATTGAATCACACATCGGGGGAATCTGAATATCTAAATTAACGGAAACTACATTACTTACTTCTATCTCGTTGAATTATCACTTTAAAACAGCGTTTCTCAAACTATGGAGTGCGCCCCTTAGGGGGCGTGATAACCCTACGTGGGGTGCGCAAGCATACTGAAAAGTCGGGGGGAAAAAAGATAATTTTATAAAATTATTAATTTATTGAAAGTAAACAAACCAAATACATTCTGACATAATAAAAAATAAAGTACACATTTACACAGATGTAATACACTTATAAATATATCAGTACTGCTCTATGTATTTTATAATTAATTTAACAATACTAAGTTAAGAAGTTTATAATAATTGCCAGTGACAACATGGGCTCTCTCTTATCCTATATAAAATTATATGAAAAATTTAACACTTATCTTGATTATTTGTAAGGTTTTTATAATTAATCGTTGAAATACCACAATTAAAAATTACCCGATTTGCTCCTCAATGCCACCGTTTAAAGCGCAGGCGAGCGTATGTGGTGGGAGTGAGATAGAAAAGGAATAAATAAACAAATCCTCTGAAATAAAGTAAATCCGTCGCAAACACACTCTCTCTCTCTCTCTCTCTGTCAATGTCCTTTTATTGCATTCCAAAGCCTTCTGAATAATTCTATCGATAGCAATGCACAGAAAAGTTCGTGCTTCAATAAGACGTACATTTACGTCCGGAGCCTTTAACGCACTGTCTGAGGGAGACGTTTGTATACTTTGGTGGCTCTAAAGAGGTTAAAGTCGTATTGTAGCTTGAGCGTAAAAGTATATTATTATTGAATTCAATACATTGTTATTGTATAGAGGGGAGGGGGGGGGCTATATATGAAAATTAAGATAGAATATTGGGTCACAAATTTTGAAAGTTTTAAGAAGCACTACTTTAAAAGGAAATTATATACTATTTGTGTTTAAGTCAATAAGGTATTCAAAATTTTCATACCGTGACGAAGTTTGTAGATAAATCGGTTCTCGATACTTTACTGTTATATAGAATTACGCTTACTTAGAAGGATCGGTATCGATAACCCATTGATTAGCTTGCTACAATATTTATTAAAATAAATCTGTGTCCAATCGTAAACAAATCGAATGTCTCAACATCTTTACACATGCTTTGTCACATGGGATGTCTCACATGTTTTTTCTCTCTTTAATTTAGAATTAGAAAAAGGTTGTCATTTAATTTTACTCATAGTTCATAGAAAATATTATGCTTTAAGAATATACTAAATAATTTGGATTGAATTTTCGAAAAAAGGAAGGAAAACGGCTTAATTTTGGTTAGATGATTTTAGATTCAAAGTAAAATAATTTCTCTACAATGTAAATAACCCAAAGCGATTTATTGCAATACCTCATAACATCAACTCTCTCTCTCTCCGCGCCATTGAATCAGTCTGATCCTAGGTTTCTCCGTCTCAGTGCCGGTTTAAGCTTATTTCGGGCCTTGGGTGCAGAAGATCTACAGGTCCCTTTGGCACTGAAGGACTGAAATTTATAACCAGAAAATGGGGTTAAGTCCAGCTTATTCGGGCCTTTTTGGACCCCTGGGTGCCACCCCAAGCACCCAATGGATAAACCTGCTCTGCTCCGTCTTCCGCTTTATCGCGTACTACAATTTCGAAAGTAGGGCCTTTCAAAAATTTAATACTAAAAATGTACAGATGTTGTTGTTTTTTCATTAATTATTTAGCAGGTGTTCTCTTACCACAATAAACATTAAAAAGTACTAAAATACTTGTTTTTCTTCAATAAAAATTACTTTGACTTTTAATAAAAAGTTTAAATACTAAACTTTATTCCCCTTATGGCAAAACTTAACATAAAAATTATTTTTTATTTTATTTATCTCTTCATCCATATACCAGAGAACTTTTTCCCCGCATACGTAGGTTTTGAAGTTCTGAAAAGAAGTTGTACAAGTATAGCTGGCAAAAATAAATAAGTATAAAAACATGGTAAAACTGTAGGTCAAATTTTAATCTAAATTCGCAGACAGAAAATGCCGGCAATCTCATATGAATAAAATTATTCTTTATTTCTGAAACTCTTTAAGTTTGTCTTATTAACACATATATATATTTCTATGTTGTAGAGTTTTGACTCTTTATTTCCTTCCTGACTATAAAATTTGCATTTATCTAATCGTGCTTGACAGATGGCTCATTTAGTAACACTGTCAACCTCTTACGAAGTGGGATCGAGAGATTTAAGCCCTTGTGAAAGTCATTAAGGGAAGTGAAGTTTGTGTGACTGCTGTTTCATCTCACGCTTCATCACGATTAGAATGACAACCCTTACTTCTTCCGGAAAACACTCGTCGCACTTTTCAAAAAAGCCTCTTCTTCCGAGAATCAAAATACGTTTTATCAATTCAGAGCATCTTTGGCAAAACGAATAGTGAATCTCCCCGAAAAAAAATATCTGGACACCGCAGCACCACCACCATGGCTTATCTGTGTAAAATCCTGCAGTGATAACTTCTATATAAAACTCTGATGCTGCCTCGTCAAAATCTATTTTCCGGTGAAAAGGATGCGGATGCTTGTAAAAAAGTTAGTCCCCCCCCCCTTCTCTTTTCGGCAGTAAAATGATATTTCCAGGTTCCAGCGGGGTTGAGCCATAGCCACCCGCTGAACTCGCTCTGCGTGCGACTCAGCGGCGTCTGATCTCGGCTCGGGAATGTGTCTGTCCGTCTCTTTTGTGCCACGGAATGGCGCCCAGTATCCCGTTTCCACCACGTGGAAGGACGTCAAGATGTGACAGCACCTACTTCTGATTTTTATGGAGTAATCAGCTGGAAGTGAAGCTGATTAAGGAGCGTCGATTCAGCTTCATTATCTTGGTGTTCATTCTCCGTTAGAACACGTCTTGCGTCGTTTTCATATTGTATTCAATTTCTTCCTTCCTCTTTCTTTGCTTTCAGCCAATTTCCTTATTATTTATAGTTTCAATATTAAGCATTAAAATGAAGAAAAGAGAACTAATTTGTTGTAATAAGTATTCCAAACAGCTCTTTTATATGAAAAGAAAAATTTGCTTACGTTAGTTTCAAAATTAAGGTTGATAGAATCGAAAGCTCTTTTTTTAGAATTTCAAAACCTGCCTTTGCGAAAAAGATGTTCACTGGTATGTAGATGAAGCAAAGAATAAAGTTTAAAAAAATAAATAATTTTTATTTTAAGTACTGCCTCTAGTGGAATGCAGTTTAGATATTCGAGTTTGTAAGTAATTTTTTATGTAGGAAAACAGGCATTTTAGTACTTTTTAACGTTTAGGTGATGAGAGAGGACACCTACTAAAAGTTAAAAGAAAAAAAAATATCAAATAAATTTAACAACTTCCTTAGTATTAATTTTTCAAAATATTCTACTGTCGAAATTAAAGTGTGCGATACAGCGGAAGACGGAAAAAAGCTTGGATCGAACTGATTCAAGCAGAGCCGATTTAAGTTCATTTTGGTCTCTGGGTGTAGAAGATCGGCAGGCCCCCTTGGTTCTGGTGAAACGAAATTTACAGCCAGAAAATCGGGTAGTCCAGCTTATTCGGGCCCCTGGTTGCCCTCTCCATGCGCCCAATGGATAAACCGGCACTAGATTCGACGGTGTGCGACTAGCAAGTTGGTGTTATGAAATGTTACAATGTACATAGTACTATTCATAACTGACTACTCATTTATCAGTAATCATTGTTTTTAGTTATCTATATTGTAAAGAAAAAAAATTTCAGTCTAAAATCATCTAACCAAAATTCTTTCCATTTTTTCCCCCGAAAATTTATCTTTTTAGTGGTAATATTACATTTCGAAATTATTTTTTAGAATTATCTTTCTCCTGTGTGTGTGTGTGGTGTGTGTGGTGTGTGTGTGTGTGGGATCCCCATACCATTGAACATTCTTTACATATACGTAAGTTCAGATTAATACTAGTTTTTCTCCAAATAACCATGATCCTCTTCTCCTACTACATATGTATGCAAAATATTTCACTTCGGACTAAAGGTGCCAATCACACAATAATTTTCAATTTAAAGTCCAGTTTCATAAAAAGCTAACCTTTTTAATAATTAGAGAAAAACCCTGGACACACAATTGAAACCGCTTGCGTTAAAAATGTGTGATATACGCAACAATAATACAACTGTTTTGTACAATGCAAAATTCTCTGCTTTAACGTGAAAGAGAAATCAGTATTATTAATCCGTAATAAAAAAATATTGCAAAATATTGGCGCAGCTGGCCTTGAATGGGCCTTGCAGCCAAATTCCTTGGAGGGGGAGACTTTTTTTGGAAAATTAATAAAATTATATTATAAAACTGATTTGAAACTGTTAAATGTTACACATGCTGCAGCTCCTGTAGCTTGGCGGCCCTTACCATTGATATGACTGATACGACGGTAGCTGCTTCCTTATATATTGATTGAATCGAACAATAATAAAAAAAGGAATATTCGAATTGCCTTTTGGTATTGCATGTGTATAAAATTGAATCTTTATCTATGAATCTGTTGATTCATAAAACTTATCACATCTGTGTGGATAACCCACAATTATACTGACTGCGTTTTTATCTCATATTAAAGAATAGGATGCAAAAAAAAAATGTTCAGCAAAAATAGATTCATATATTAAAATCATATATTTTCGCATTACTACTGTATATGACATGATTTTTTTAAAAAAAAATATTAAATAATTTTAGTCTGAATCAAAAAACTTTCTTGTGTTCAAATATGTTTAGCAGTTAGCCTTTAATCCATTAATGTAAAAATAAAACTTTAAAATACATAAAGAGAAAAATTATGTACACACACATACCAACTTTTATTAAGATTTAGTAAAATAAATATGTTCATGTGTTCTAATCCCACGAATTTCTGTAAATAATGAGTTTCTTTTTTTATCCCTTGGTAAAGTACTCAAATGTAAGTTCTGTTCTAACACCAGCAAAGAAAGAAAGAGCCCATCGAATTTCATCTAGTAATTAAATACGTTTGTCTGTATGATAATTTGACGGCCGCGGTAGCCTAGTGGTCATCAAGGACTCGTGGCTGGCGTGTCATGAGTTCAAGCAACTCACCTTATAAAGGGGGCCGATGCACGTTAAATCTGTCGAGGCTCAAATGTCCACCCATTTGTGGGGCATGGAATTTAGGAGAAAAGGGGTGCCACACAGCTCAGGTGTCGTCCTCGTCTCTTGACCATGGTTCAAAATTACGAGGTTCGTCGCGAAGAGCCATCGAGAAGTTTTATATGGTAATAATAATTTGTCATCCAGATAGGATAAAAAATCTTTAATCTCAGCAGAAGAAACCGTAAAAATGCTGGGCATCAGTATTAAACAATAGTCTGTTTGCAAACTTTCCGTCTATTATTTTACAATAATCATCTACAAAACAGGACAATTATGTTACATTCTAGTGGATGTCAATGTTCATGCTTTTTATCAATTGCTTTGAATACAGTTAAGTTAGTCTCTCTCTCTCTCTCTCTCGAAGTAAATTTTAAATCGAAATCAATTTTAATGTCACAAATAAAATATTATTCAATTTTATTTTTGCTTTTTAGACTTACAAGGAAAGAAATACTTGAAAGAAGAGAAAATTTATTCAATAATCGTACTTTAAATTTCACTATTATTTCTTACCATTACTATTTTCTACCATTTGTATCCATCACACAAACAATTATATTATGAAACTATTCATTCCTTTTTCATATTGCATGAAATCCTTGTTTTTAAGGTTTGAAGGACAAAATGATTTATTTTTTTCAAATCATAAATAATTTTTATTTTATGAGTGGCTGGAGTGAAATCTCGAGAATTTAATATAGTCCTTAAGCAATCATTAGCTTCCCACATTATTCTGTTGCGTAAATAAATATATGTATCAGTGATTATTCTTCTCCAAAGCTTTCTATGTGATAAAAAAATTTTTTCGAGGAGATAAAACATTTTTCTTGAATTCAGTAGTGATAATTTTGCTGTGAAAACATGTGATAGGTGGAACGGATTGAAACAATTCATTTAAGCGTACAACATATCTTTCAAATAATTTCACAGTTCGTTGACAATATTCTACAAGCTTTGCATTCTTTGATTATTATTCAAATACAAATGGAGGAAATGCAGAATTCTTTTTAATCCGATTCTTTCCTTTTTTCCCCTAACATTTCAAAAGTAACCGTTGAAGAAATACCTCAAATTCCACTTCAGTTTGATTGATGATCGTGCTGATTTCAAATATTTAAAATCCGCCCAAGTTTAAGGATGTGTGAAAGGTGTCACAATAGTAACAACTGCATTATTAAAATGTGATAATTGGCGTTTAATGCAATAATGTTTGTATAATTTTGTATATAACTTTGTGTATTAATTTAATATTTCTAGAGGCCATTTTTGTTGTTATTTTTATAAATTATCTGCTCTCTGTGATTTCACTGAATCTAACATTGTAAAACTATTTATTTTAACATGAAAGTTACTTTTTTTACACTAACATACAAAAATGCTTTCTTTAAACAAAATTTTATTGCAAATGTGAATATTTTTTACTATACTTTTCACCATTTATTTCAAATTACACTATTGGCCACAAAAAGAGCAACAACGAGAAAAACCAGAGATATCACAGCAAAATTTATTTGGCAGATAACATGTTGTACAAAGTTCAAGCAATTAAAATTACAGCCTCTTGTGACGTGTGGATGATGACAAAGTCAGTAGTTAGTGTAGCCACCATTGTTCGCTATAACCGCTTTCACACGCCTCGGCATAGAATCAAAGAAGCTTTGGATGTCTCCTTGGGGTACAGAAGTCCATGTGGCTTCCACATTTTGCCAAAGTTGATCTGGTGTAGCAGCGGGCGGGTTATTTCGGGCCAGTTGTTGTGCAAGCATAGATCGAGAGAACAAGCAGGCCAAGGAAGCATTTTGATTGGCAAAGAAGAACTCTTGAACATTGCGTGCCACGTGTGGTCAAGCATTAACCTGTTGGAATATGACCAAAGGCAAGCGCTGAATAAAGGGGAGGACCATGGGCTTTAACGCCTCAGAGATGTAGCGCTGGCTCTGTGTACCGGCAATGCCTACAATATAGGTACGGCAACGGGGCATCTCCAATATCATTCCAAACCATGATACCGGGTGCAGGATCAGTGTGGCGATACATAACGCAACAGTTCAGCAGCTTCTCAACACGGTGTCTCCAAACTCGAAACCGACCATCGTGAAGGCATATACATAGAGCACAGGCAGAAGTGGGATTTGTCAGTAAACACAATGTCGTACCATTCCGTTGTCCATGTCTGCCGTTCATCGCACCATTGGTGGCGCAAACGCCTGTGGTGTTTCCAATCCAGGGTAAGCGAAGCAATGGACGCCTTGCGGACATTCCACACTATTGAAAACGGCGTCAAATGGTACGAGAGGATACCGAATGATGCGTAACAGACTGAATCTGTTGTGCTATGGTTCACGATGTGGCTGCGCGATCCATCACTGCCTTGCGCCCAACCCGCCTGTCATCATGGGCAGTGGTGCAACGAGGTGGGTGCGATCGGACCCGTCGGTCCGTTGTTTTCTCCTGCATTCAGTGATGACGGATCCGCATCACAGTTTCTTGGTTTCGTCCAACATGTTGACTTATTTTTTTGAAGGATAATCACCCTTTAGGCTACTATTCTTCCTCGGTCAAATTCAGAAACTTAGTCAAAAGACGCTCGATGATTTCCACGAGGCACAGGTAAACAGCTTACGCAAAAAAAAAAAAAAAATTGAAAAAACAATTGCCGTATTTCAAATCGCCCCAATCTGTTTTCCCCTTGCGGGTGGCGCTACTGTCACCCGTGATGTGCGTCTGCGCTATAATGCTAATGATTTGCATATTTCATCGTCACCAAAGCATGATGTAAATTTCACATGATTTACATGCGATCTTCGGGTGCTGCATTTTGTGTGGCGAGCAGTGTATTTCTTTTCCGAACACATGGGAATTTTTTCATTTTATAAGCAAACATATAATTTTGATGCTGGCTATATTTCTTGATATAAAATTCTGTAATGCGACATCGTTTTTCTCTCATATTCTCAATAATGATTATGCATTAGACATTAAATCAGTTTTGTAAAATGAGAAAGAGAGAGTTGATGTGTAATATTATTATTTAGTTTAGTATCTCTCTCTAAACTTATTGATATCAGACGTGTAAACTTTTAGTGCTATTTTACTTTTAAATATGTTTTTCTCTTCCGTAATTTTTCATCGCTGACAGGGAATTTTTAAGATATTCATTAAAGACTAAATATTCGTTATATATGGATTTTGGTGCATGTATAAAATATTATATGTATGTAGATGTTATATAAGCTTCCTGAATACATTTTCATTATTACTTTTTACTTAGCAAATTGTTTTTTTATTTTCAACATTAAAGAATCAATTATAGAAGGAATAAGACATGTACACACGCATATGTATATATATATATTGCATAAATATCTTATCATATATATATATATATTCACATACATACAAGTTAAATAATATTTTAGTATTTCATATATATATATATATATATATACATTGCTTTGTTTTGAATGTTTACTATGTCTCTTTTAGTTCCAAAATTTACTTATTATTTTTTTACTTATTTATTTATTTATTTTTTTGTTTCAAGCATTCGAAGCTATTATTTTATGTGATTTTATTCATTTATTAATTTTTACTTTTATGCGCAGCTGTTCTTCGACAGCTCTGGGTGGTGTCAACTTAAGATAACGATACGTTGTGATGATATTAATTGTTTTACAAGTTCCATATATATACATATATTAGCATTTTCTACATTAAATAAGTAGGCTTAGCTTTATTTTTACTTGGTGGTTTTATTTCATATTTAGTATCGATTACTTAGTTTTAGTACACATTTTACATTAATCCTCATTTTATGATTATTATCCTTAGTATTGATAATGATTTGTTCTTAATTCTTTTCCTTACAGCCCAGTAGTATAGACAAATTACAGATGAAGATCGGTTGTCCTGAAAACAATGTTTAATCCTTAGGCAAAGAGTTTGCTAATGTACTACAGAGGTTAACTTATTTTTGACCTATACTACCTAGTTGTATTATTTTTGCTTTTGCTTCTTTAAATTTATAGTAATTTAGTCTATTATTATTGATTACATAAATATATGTGCTGATGATGAGGGAAAATTTTAATCAGTCTTTTGATAAAAGTTCTGATAAACAATTGCCATAACACCATGGGCAACATTTTAAAAAACTTGTGCACAATTTAATGTAAAAAAAATATGGCTTAAAAGGCACTTTAAAAATTGATGCACTTAATAATAAAAAAAATCACAAAATAAATAATTTAAAAAAACATTCCATCTTTTGATTATGCACTATAAATTCTATACTCAAGAGCTGAACAGCTTACCTAAAACGACGAATTTAGAAATGTATATACTATATATATAAGAATCGGAGTTTCAGGATGACTGGTAACTGTTATCCCACATATAACGTATTAGAAGTTTTATAAAATGTCGTTATATAATGATACGAAATCCGACGTTGGGCGTGCCGGTGAAGTCCTAATTGAATACAAGAGTCACGCAAAGTTGAGCCGAATTTTCTCAAATGACAAAATTCTGTGCCTTCCCTTAAATAAATCAATAGCTTCGGGGGCTGAGTCTCTGGTATGACCGTGGACCTATAATTTGGGAAGTGTTTAGTTCTCTTTTAGTAGTAGATAACTACTATCATTAGATTTACCTTTTAGGTAGCTAAGTGGTGCAGGATTATCATTTAGATTTTGTGTGTGTTTCGTATGATTATGTAGTGCATGCATAATAAAAAGAAATTACGAGTGCATTTAGATTTTTATTGTTATTATTGCTGTTAAATTTATTGCACACACATTGGACACAGTTATACAATATATTCAAAAATAGATTCCTGGTTTTATAAAAACGTAGGTTACATTTCCTTACAATTTCATCTTGTTCATGCGAGAAACTTAAAAACAATTCATACCTTATTCTATGCATTTTTTTACAAATGTACATAAATATTAGCTAATTTTTGGAAAAGTTGTTCATAAACACACACACATTGTTTTCCTATATTTTTAATTGGTTTCTCCTAAAAGATTTAGCATAGATGTATAATCAAATGCTCAGTACAGTAATCTATTCTTCAAGTTTTGATTAGACTTTTAATTTGAAATTTGTTAAGAGAAAGTATTTATTTATTATATAGTTTTTTACATTGGTTGATTCAAGAGCCATTTCATAAAGTTTTCCTTGGTTAAAATATTAAAAGTACTGAGGTTATAAAAATATTACTTATATTTCCTAATAAAATGTTACATATTTATTTTATTATTAATACACGCATTAAAAATAATTTCCTTGTTTGTGTGCGTTTTTTCGGAGTTGCCATTTATAAATTGAAATGAAATCCAAAAGTGAGAAGGAAATTAAAAACTGTGGAGATGCTATCGTAAGAAGATGTTTCAAAAAAATCCTTTAGTGTCTTTTAATACAGCAATTTTTACTATTCAAATATTGGTTGCAGATTTTTTTGACTTGACAGGCATACCGATTCATTTCTTTAATTGATAGTTTGTAAGAATATGAAAAAATCACTTTTTTTATGTTTCATCATTTATATTCGTTTTTTCTTCCATTTTTTAAAATTTTTTAAAAAAATATTCCTATCAATACGGCATTTAAAGACTTTGGAATATGCAGATATCAAATGGTGGTACGATAAACTTTTTTCATATCACCTTCATACAAATGCAAATTTTCGTGAGGTAAATTTTGCACACTCCAACCATACAAAAAACATTGAAAAGATAATGTATAAATTTTAGAGAAATCTGAATTAGTTTTTTTAAAAAAATTCTGAGCCACTATTTTATTTGATTAAGCTTTTCTTTGTTTAAAACAATGTTGCTGAATAATTGTTCCTTTGTGGATTTACCCTTTCAAAATTTACACATTGTTGAGGACATTTATGAATCATGTTTTACTTAATATATTCATTTAATCTTTAGGGAAAGCGCGTATCAAACATTTTAATTACCGTAAAATATGGCGTATCACGTACACTTTTAACACACAAAAAAGATAGATTATCATATACATAAAAAAAAAAAAAAATAGACTTCTACATAGATTTGATTATTATTTATTTAAGGTATCCGAACACGTTCGGAGTACTTTTAACAAAATAGCATACTAAAACATTATAAATGCTCTTTTAGGACACAATACCAATAAATATTACTATTTAACTATCAAAATTTAAAATAAATTACTTGAATTTTACAAAAATTACAATTATGAGTGAAATTTTAGCAATATTTTTGAAAAACTTCAAAGCAGTTAGAGAAAAAAATAATAAACATGTATTAGTAAAAGTATTACAAAAACAAACTAGATGCATTTATCTAGAAAATGTACTAAAATTTTTATTTTTTATTAAAATTTGAAAATTTTAGAGCTGTGATTGAGTAAACATTATAAGAAATATTACATTTTTTATGAGACCAGTATTTAAATAACAAGCCCTAACTCAAAAAGTATTCATACAATAAGAAATATTTTAGTACATTCTTTGGAAAATAACGTGAATATCAGGTTTAAAAAGTTTTACAGAAATACATTCGTAATATTTTGAGTTATCAGACTCGCCATGATAGATTTTAAGCAATTTAAATGCCTTCTGGTAGTTCAAAAACCTACTTCCGGTTTTTCTAACTTTATAAAATTGATTGTAACTTGGCCTCTAGGTAGTGTAGAAACAAAATAAAGTATATTTCGTTAAGTCAAAAGATAGCTGTTTTCAATAAAATAAAAAACAAAAATATCTATCTTGACTGAATTTGGTCATTTTCAACGTGTTCGGATACCTTAAATGAAATGACATGTTTTATGAGGGTTGTAATTCTAGAAGCATACTATTTTTTTTTTCAAAATCCTGACGCAATTCTTCGAATAAATGACTTCAAAACATAATAGCATCGCCCACGTACATTTTAGGCTCTTTCGTAAAAAATAGGGTGCGTGTTATACGGAGAATATACCTAAAAATTAAAAAACGCGTCTTTAAAGTATAGGTGCCCATTATATACACCGAACTTTAAGGTAACTGAATTTGTATTGTTACAAAATTCACGCATTTTTAATGAATAATTATCGCATTGTGCTCAGTATATCTAATCTCAAAAATATATTTAAAAAAAAAATCAAGATTTGTATTAAATTAGGAAATTTGCATTACATAAAAAGTTTCATATTTAATGTATTGCTCTTTCAAGAAAGACCTTAATTAATATTTTCAATAAGTTAAGGCAATAAAATCATACATCTAATTGCTAACATTAATTTACGCAGCACTATATATCAAACGAAATTATTACATAAAGCTTCGTATGGCCTTGTTACTGTCTTTATTCACTGACGTTATCACAGATGACATTTATCACAAATTGCAAACTTCGCTCACGTCCAACTATTGCTTGGGACTGACTTAGATATTAACGATATTGCTCATTACTAGCTTCCCTTTATCTGAGTTGACTTTTTACGAACACGTCAATGTACTTTGTCATTTGATTTAAAAGAAAGATTCCTATATATATAATTTTTTTTGAGCGTCACTTTTCTATCATCTGTCGGGGAACATTTGACGGAATGTTGAGAGATGACATCATTTGATAAAATTATGACATTAACTGCATACGTAGTTTTTGCATTGTTGAAGGGACAGATGTTGCTTTTTATGGCAGCTGCTAAGATTAGCGGCTGTGTTCCTAGGCTTTTTGTACTGTTTTCGTCGTTTTAATCTTAGATTTACGTGTATGGTGTTAAAAGTAAAGTACGTTGACAGATTATGTCGCTGACTGTATCGAATTCAAATAAGTTTTAAATATGAATTTATGACATTTTTTTTCTGATACTTTAATTGCTATAAAAAGATTACGGAACGTTTTAATACATCAAATTTCTGTTTTTATATTGATATTGTCAAAGGAACAAATAAGCATAATATGTGTGTCTTATTGGGAATAAATGGATCGACGAAAAGTGAAAACAAACGATTTACTTTGAGATTTAATAATTTAAGTTTTGAAACTGCAAATGGCAGGCATATATTTAAGCTGTAAAGTTATTTTATTAAAAAATGGAAACAAGGAATTTTTCTAAAACCAAATTAATCCTTTCCAAGTTCTTTAACATAGTAAGAAGTTTAATATCAATAATATTTTAAAAATTGTCTCAAATATTACTTGCCTTTTAAAGGCTGTAACTCAAGAACTCTTAACCCCCTTCCCAGGTTGTAACCTCACTAAGAACGTAGTTTTCATTTCCATCAAGATGAAAACAGAGTTTTGAAATAAAGTAGAATTTGTACCTTAAATGTAGTTTATTTCTTAAACGGGGGGGGGGGGGAGAACACAGTTTTGAGATTATACTGAAAATGCAATTTTACTCACAACAAAGTGTAAACAGATTATTTATGTGAAATAAATAAAATTAATTTCTTAAATACGGAAAGGAAAACCACGAAATATAATTTTATTATCAAGGGCTTAGAGTTGTGTGAATTCTAAAAATTCTCTAAATAAAACTATCATTTAAGTGTATTGATCGTAAATTCTACCATATATTCACAGTGTAATAATCCCGAAGCAACAATTCAATTGCTGGGGACATAGTCAGGACCTCCGATTTGAAAATCGTTGCCATTCAAAATCTTTCGCACAAAATTATGGGTTGTGCTGTACGTTAAATTCAAATCAGCATCAATTTTCCTGTGGTATGAGGAAATGGTCAGTAATAATCTATTGCACGGCTCTTATGGTTAGGAAAAAAGAAGAAGAAAAGACAAGCTGTATAATTGATATTAGAAGGAAGTGTCCGAATTATGATAAATTGGTTGTAATTGATTCATAATGATTAATTACGAAATCCTCTTCCATTATTAGTTTAATTTCTCTTTATTTTACCCCCTCCCCTTCACCGCTATAACATGAAGGATAAAATTAACGAAACATTGAGTAATTAAATAAATATGAATATTTCTTTGGAATAATTAGGAATGGATTAACTCAGATAAATGCTTGTTATGATAATGCATATACTAATTAGTATTCGAGAGACTTGAACAGCTGTGAGAATTTCTGTCGACTTTTCTACAATGCCTTAAACTTGATATTGTCAAAAAGAATTAAAAATAATAGAGGATTGTGTATTGAAAAATTGTTCTAATTCTACTAATTGAAAGAAAACTATATTATATGGAATAAATAACTGAAATTTTCTTTTCTTGATTTTGCTTTAATTCAAATTCCTAACTTGGTAAATAGTTTATTCGTATCTCATATTTATTTTCTACATTCTATGACGGATGGAATGTATTAATTATACGATACATACGTTAGAGTAGGGGTCGGCAAACCATGACTCTTTGCATAGAGGGCTGTAGCTCTCAGTCCTCTTCCTCTAAGAATATTTTTAAGAAAATAACTGCGCTTACACACACACTAAAAAAGTATTTCTCTTTTTCCTTAATCAGTAGTTAGTGAAAAAAATTACTTGTATTTACGTATAGATTTAAATACTTGACTGTTAAGACATTTATTTAGGATTGTTTCTTTTCTGTGTTATAAATTATTTTTCGTTAACAAAGCTTACTCAGAATCAGTGAAAATACGATAATTTTTCTAAAGCAGTAGAAGTCTAATTTATTGGTAAAACTGTTGCCATGGGAAGACATATCTTAAAGTGAATTATAATAAATTTTATTTAGTTTTTAAAATTAGTTCGAGTCAGTGGTGCTCACAAGAGGGAGGGGGGTTCGGGTCCCCAAAGCCCTTGTTTTTTCCCCGATTGATTATAATGCTATGTATATAGTACGTAAAATTTAATTAAGTATTTGTTGTTAATAATTAATTTTATTAATAATTAATTTTGTTAATTAATGCTAATTATCTATTCAATAATTAATTTTTTACTGTTTTTGTTCCCGAAAATTGACAAAATAAAAAGAATATGTTAGGCGGTGTATTGGTGGCTTGATAGAAGAATGTGGAGGGCTTCCAACCCTGGACCCCCCCCCCCTCTTGAAAAATTCTTGCATGCGCCATTGGTTTGAGTGCTCTCGTAATTTAAACAGGCGATAAACCACACACAAATGCCTCAAACCAAAACATATTCGGTATTTTATGACAAGCTTTAAGGTCAACAAAAAGAGTGTTGAAATGACTTCTGTATGCAAGAACAACCAAAATCAATATTAATTATTAATGTGAGTATAAAGTTCTAGAATATAGCACTTACAGTATTATTGATACAGAATTTCTTTCCCGAAGCTTGAAATTTAAATTCACAACGGCATGAAACTTTCACAATGGCTGTTCTTGCACTGAGCTACAAAAATAAAAATATTTTCCGTAGCTCTTAGTTTTTGAAGATATGTAAAATATTACTTTGGATAAAATTGTATTCAAATATACAGTAAATTACGTTTAACGCGAAAATTTTAAGATAAAATATTGGTTAACACGAAAGAATACAACTGTCCCAATCAACTAATATGTTTTTTCATGCATTTTTTATTCCTAAAACAAAACGAAAATTTTTTAATACGAAAAGGTTTCCCTTCTTACATTAACAAAATATGGAAAACACCAGCCACTTAATGAAATGTTTTGGAAAGTTTCTGTATTATTAAATTGTCCTACAGTATCATAGGAAGAATTCGTTGCAGTACATGATGATAATGTGTGTGCTGCCTCAATTAAGGAAAAGACATTTCGAAGTTTGTTCAAAGCTTAAAAAATGTTATTGATGGAGATTCTGATGACGAAAATGAAATGAATAATGCAGCTCCTGCTTCCACGTCATCCAAAATTAGAAACAGCATGAAAAGTATGCATAGTTACTTAGATGCACATTCGGAAGGTGGAATGAATAACAAAATGGGCAACATCGAACAATTTGATACTAAAAAAAGACAATGCAAAGAAAAATCTCAAATTTTTTTCTAAAAACTGTGTGTTAAATTGCTTAGGCTAACAAAAAACTTGAAAATTGTATTAAATTTCATTAAGTTCTTTTGAAAGTTCTTGTTTCATTGATTTTTATTAAATGCATGCATATCCATGTAAATAAAATGTATTTTTGTTGAATATTGGTTTTTATTTCTTACAATATCCTTTAGCACGAAGTTCTTTTAACAAGAAAAAATATTTCAGTCCCCGTCAGTTTTACACTGTACTAAAAAATACTGAGAGTCATGATTGCCTCTTCTACCAGAGACTCCCTCACCCCCACCTTCCAGTGCAGGCGTATGCATAGAAATAGTGCAGGCCTTTTGATACTTTAATTGTTTTGTTTCACATACAAAGTGACTCTTCTGTCTTCAAGGCTTGCCTATCCCTGTATTAGAGTCTCAAAACCTACTTGCTCACATAATTTTGAATCGAATAAAATCTTATCTCATGTATAAATTCTTTATAATTTTAAATTTTGAAGAGGTGTTTATCTATGGTTAAGAAACTTTTAAAGCCGTTTAAGGCAGGCAGATAAGAAATGTTAACAGATATTTATGCAGTGAAGATAATACATAACAATAAAGTCAAGAGTTCATGATACGGAATGAGAAAATAACATTCTGCTCATTTTTATTCTTTTGAAGAGAAGATCTCTCCAAAAGGTAGTAAACAATATTTTCGAACTGCAGAAAACCTTGCGTATTGTACAAATTGAATTTTTGATCAGAATAAAACGAATAGAAGAAGCTAAAACTATTATGAATACTGCCTGTCCTAATTAATATGATCATTTATTTAAATAAAAATCTTGATTACATATTAACTTGTCTCATTTTTTGAGGGGGGGGATTTATATGCCGTATTTATTCGAATCTAAGCCTCATTCCCCCCCCCCCATTACTAATGCTACTAAAAATTGATTGTGGCTTAGAATCGAAGACGGAAAAATTCGTTGGATGGAGAAATTGAACAGAAGCAGTTACATCTCCATGTGAGTGTTTTAAATTTTTTTTTACTGGTAAAATAAATTGATTATTTACTTTACTCCCCCTTAGCTCTCACTTTAATATTTTTTTAAAAAATTTCTTGAATATCGGGTATTGATGTACCATTTTACACAATTATGTAATTTTTCAGAAAAATGTGTTGTGAATTTGTGGTGTGGCTTAAAATTGATGGCAGCTTAGATTCGAACAAATACAATAACTGTCCATTTATAGGGGAAAAAATATTTTAAAAATGTTTTTTGTTTACATAAGAAATTCAGAATTTGTGTTGCTTTATATGTTACTTATATGCCTTAAAGTGTTGCTAATAAAATACATTGCACCCGTCGATTATTATTGTTGGGATTTAAACAATTTATAAGAAAAGTATATTCCAAAGGTTTGTAAGTAGAAACAAATATTTACCTATTTCTTATTTGTTAATAAAAATTACTAAAAAAAAAAAAAAAATCTGCGCTAGTTTTTTAAAGGTTGGAATACATCTTATTCAAAGAAAATACACACTACAGAAAGAAAGAAAAACTCCAGCCACTGAATGCATGACAGACAGGCAGGAATCACGAAATTTTCTCAAACTCAAATGAAGAAATATAAACAGTTTTTTTTTAATCCGTGTTAAAGTAAAAAGCATAACACAAAAAACAACACACTAAAAAAAATTTTAAAACATTGAGAATAAAAACGAATGCATAGTAAACGTTTAAAAGCCATAAAGCTTTGCATTTGAAAACAGTAAAAATATCAAAATCTTCAGAAAACCTGTCAAAGTATTTATAAAACTTACATAAGGATAAATTATCTATATATTTACATCTAATAAACACCCATCCTCAAAAAAAAAAGAAAGTTTCTCAAACGTTTTGTTGGTACATAAAAAAAATGAATACTGTTTAAACATCAACGCAGTCAATTATATTACTGATGACTTTATATAAATAATAATAATAATAGTAATTATAAAATCCACAACAAAGATCTCGGTGTGATTTCAAACGGAATATCAAAAACTTAGCTTAAATAAAAGAATAAATCCTGCAAAAAAAAAAAGGGAAAAAAAAGTTGTTTTTTTTTAAAATTATAAAAGAAGTAACTTATGAGCCTATCTTGCACCTTACTAGAATTTCGATTTTAATTTTGTAATAAGGGTCCAAATAAAGCTGCAGTATTCGAGAATCAGCAGATAACAACAAAATATAGCTTTCAAAGCGATCTCTTTAGAAAATACTGTAGTATTGCGTTTGAGAAATTAAATTTTTTTTATATGCTTTAGAAACCAAGCATACCAGTGGCGCCCACCGGAGGGGGGGGGGGCTCCGGACCACCCCATAGCCCTTTTTTTTCTCGATTGATTATAATCCTATGTAAAAAATACTTAAAATTCAATTATTTGTTATTACAATTAATTTTATTGATTAGGTAATGCTAATGATTTATTTAGTAATTAATTTTTTTATTGTGTTTTTCCCTGAAAGTCAACAAAAAAAAATCAAAAGAAATTTTGCGTGTGGGGGGAGGGGGTTGGAGCATGATACAAGAATGGTGGACTTTCGACTTTGGACCCCCGCTCTGAAAAATTCCCGTATGCGCCACTGAAGCATACATAATAGTAAACTAGCATAGATTCTATACTAGTACCGCAAGGGTATTTATATTGATTTATGTGAGGTAATCAAATAAAAGTGCATTTTAATTGTAATATTAAAAAAAGGGCTAGTTCGATAAAAATAGTATTTTTACACTAATTAGTTTTTATGTAGAAAAAGAATGCATTTTTTTTCTTATTATACAAATTCATATTAAAAATATATTACTCATACTTTCGTTCTGATAGTTAAGTTTTTTTTCTTTGAATATATAAATAAGAGTGAGTGAGAGAGAGAGAGAGAGAGAGAAAGAGAGAGAAAGTGAGATTTTTTTTAAAAGTCGCACTATAGAGATGAATGACTTCGACGGACCTCGTAATTTTGAACATCGGTCAAGTGACGAGGACGACACCTGAGCTGGTTCTCTTTCTCCTAACTTTCCCGCCACACCTACAGGAGGACATCAGAGAGATAGAACAAGTCCCAAAATTTCTGCCTTAGAGCTCTTCTATAAAAAAGATATATTTCTTTTCAATGTAAATTGAAACACAACTGGCCACAGAATTTTAATAATTGATTATCTTATATTAAAAATAATTTACTATACATTTAAGGAATAAATTCTTGATTACTATGTATCTTTTTTTAAATTCAGTTTCATTTAATATAGGTTACGGAAACTGATAACTGCTATATTGTGCGAGTTTCTTAAAACGAACCTGATTCCTATTTTATAATTAGATTTAAGTTATATACTTATTTCAACAACGTATCCTCCTGTTTCGGATGTTCCTTTTTCTTTTCGGAATTTGTATGCAATATTTGGTATTGGTTAATTTGTGCTTAACGAGATCATTTAGTGATGATAAATTAAGGCTCCTTATATTACTTTTAGTCCTAAGATGCTACTAATGTTACTTGCACTTATATTAAGTTCCGTTCAAATTACAATTTGTCAAAATTCAATAATAGAAAATAATCAAAACATAGTGTGCGCTTAAACAGAAAACAACTCATTTTAGATCGTTTATTCTGTTTAATTCAAAGATTAAAAACCGCACTAAATATTTAAAATTCCTTCACTTATTTAAAGGAGAGTATTTTAAAATGATTTCCAATTTACAGTAAAGAGAAATGGTACTTAAAATTAATAATAATTTAATTTCATATTTTGCTTAGTAAACGGCGTAGAGCATATAATGCATTAATTACGCTTTGTGAATATTATTTTACTCAACAATATTCTATAACCGATTGTTTTCACTGTCAATTATCTGAAAAATGACTGCAATACCCCAGAATTACTTTGGAAGTGATATCTAATATATTATTAATTTTGAACATCATATACTATACGAGAAAACGTGAAATATTGATTAAAACGTTAAAAAAGGAGTAAAGTCCAAAGATGCATTGATATAAATGAGTTCAAATAAAAGATACTTTACATGGGAACAAAGGGTGAAAACCTTCTGATAATGATGAGAAATGCCAACTAAGAAGGTTACAAAAAATTTTAGTACGATTTCAAATGTTATCAGTTATTCAGGTTATATCTATCTTTCCCTCTTATGTAGGACATTGATTATGGGAATGTTAAACAGATCTAAACATCTGACTAAGATCATGCTGGCGATGTATAATTGTACTATTAGCAATATAACTTCAGATTAATATATATATATATATATATATATATATATTTCAAAAATATACTAAAAAAATAGTTATATACCTAAGATAACTATCGTCATAATAGAAAAGATTTAGCCACAGAAATACTAAAAGCAAACTCCCAGCCTTAGGAACTAGGAATGCAGGTTTAAACAAAGTTTTCTGGCCAGCCAACCTTCACCTGAATTTGCCAGTATTCTGGGCCATAGGGAAAGCAATAAATTTCTAGAGAAGTTTAACTATATTATAGATAAAACCATAATCTATTAATGTAATACTATAATGTTATAGCCTTTAATAATTACTAAAATATTTAAAATCAAAGCCAAACTAATAGACATACCATGTGAATACATATTCGCCTCTTATGGACAATAACAGTAACGCATATAATTATTATGTATTGATAAAGTAGCAATATTACTATATATATATATATATACTTTTAAAATTTCTATATTTTATTTTAAAATTTATAGAAAATAAAAAATACCATCCAGACATAAACGATTAATGTGTGTATATATATATATATATACACACACACAGGGATAAATCTTTTTTGCGAGCATAATTTGTCTCAGACAGTTATTTGTGATGCGAAACATTCATTAAGTAATACAGTTTTTTCCATGTAAATTAATGTCAAAAACAATAATACATTCAATGGCATAAAAAATACTCAAAAAAGAAGAAGGCGGGAGGGGGTGATTAAATTCGTTTTTTCTTGTACCATATAACGAAGGTATCTGGAAGATGAATTTCGATTTTCAGAAAATAAGGACTAAAAAAATATTAATAATAAAATGGAAACAATTTATTATTTAAAATCATACCTAATCCTTTTTTTTTTACTAGGAGACTTTCTAGAGATTTTTTTTGTTTGCCACAGTTTCAAAATTCGAGGAAAATGTAGCACAGCATTATCAAGAAAAAAATTGTAGAGCACTTAGAAACTGCGCAATGCATCTTAATGTATAACAAAACAGTTTGCCATGCGTTTAGCATTTCTTTTATTGTGCCAGAAAAATTGTTGTTTTGATGTGTTATATCCTCACACAAACTTTCTATAAATTCTTGCAGCTTTTTTCCCCATAAGATCATCGATATTATAGATATCCACTTTCAGTTCTATCATTTTTGACCAAATCTTGTCAACTACCGACTCCACAGTACAGCCTCTGTAGAACAAAATGGTTCGTCCTATTTCATTATAATACTTTCTAAGCATCCCCTCAGATTGTCCAGCTGGTTGTCACGTAATCCTTGTAAATATTTCGCTCATTCCTTGTTTCACTTCTTTTCCCCTTTAAGTTTCAAACTTGCTGGTTGATTCCCAATCCTACAGTGTTAAAGGTCAGATAAATTGTTGCAAGGATCCTCTCCCTTTCACATCTCTGCTAGCTTACTACGTACTGCCGCGCCTTTGCGTTTCGGTTCTTTGATTCTGAGGACCCCCCTTTCCCTTTACTCTAACATAAACTAAATTTAGGGACGCAACAGCTCGTGAAGGCCAAGGCTTACTCTGCCCATCTCAGTATACGAGACCTTGGGCGCTGAGGTGCATGAGTAGATGCTCCCGTTAGGTGGTTAGTCTGACACGAAACCCCAGTGTTTAATTCCCAAACAAGCTTAATACTTATTTATCGACCCACTGAAGGGATGCAAGGTTGAGTCAACCTTGCCCACAGCCCGGGATTTGAACCCCGGACCTGTGGCATGGAAGCGTGATACGCTACCACTCAGCCCCACTGGGCTTCTTACTCCTATATAACATACGCTTAATCTAAATTTTCTTCAATATTTTTCATAGCCACAATATACTCGCCAAGCATTTATATTCGTAATGAGAATATATATATATGTGTGGGTGTGAATGTATATATATATGTAATAAATGTGCATTCACTTACATACATATTTCTGCATGAATATTGTGGTATTATTCAACTGCTCAAGTCCGTCTGTTCTTGATGTTTTATGTTTTTTTATTTTGTTAATTCATTAAGTACTAGAGAGAGTCAAAAATATCTCATAGTTTAAAAATCCATCAAAGAGTAGATGTGATCATGAATTTATTACTCATTTTCAAAAAGCTCAGCAAAAAAATTCGTTTTGAAGCTATATTGCTTTGTGCTAAAATTGCTTGAAAAAATTGAGTATATATTCTTCATTCGTCACATTGCTGAAAATCTAAAGCACAATGGCTTATGCTTCAATATTTAATTTACAAAAAAAAAAAAGAAGAAAATTAGGAAAATTACGGGCATAAAAAAAAGTAGAATATTTCTTTCTTATTCCCATCTACGTCTGTTTATAAATATGACAATGGAGACGAATCAAAGAGGGGGGGGGATCACAATAACTCTCCCATCACGCAGTTTGTAGAACAACACTTCACAAAGAATCCGGCAACTCGATTACCACTCGAGTTTCCAAAAACGCCGCGACCCATTCAACAGAAAGTGGGCAATTTGACTGGTTCGTCGTGGCTATGGGCGGTGATTCGAGCACGTCCATCACCACATCTCTCAGCATCAGTGGGCGGAGAAAGACTCCAGTTTAACTGCTCCGCCTCTTTCGCAGAGCAGGGGCGGAGTCGGACGATCGTGCGCGTGTCGTTGCCTGGTCAGTGAGTATTTGTTTGTCGTAAGAACTGGACTTGGGGACTCAGCTGCCCGTAATCTTACGATTCAGGATTTCCGTAACGTGATTTGACACTCCCCCCATTTTGTGCTCCCCCTCCCTGAATCTAAAGGCAAGGATTCTTGTTTAGGCTTAGTCTGGCAGTGCTCACGGCAATAGATAGTTTCTATTTAAATGACGTACACACAGCGATTGACTGAAGCCACCAGCACCATGCGTTTCATGAATGTAGCAAATATTCTTTTGTGTAGACACGCTCCACAGGGAATGAATGTTGAACAATAAGATTAGTGAATAGACTGTTTATAGATCTAAGTAATTGAGAGATAAAGCTATGTCGTACGCTCAGTTTGGATATGCTGCATTTCCACCTTCGACACAGGTAAGTTTGATAAAACTAGCTTAGTTTTTCCCCCCTTTCCTGATGTTTTACACATTTAGGATTTATCCCCTAAATCATGTTAATTGAATATGATAATTTCTCATTGCTAAATAGTTCTTGAATCGTTATTAAACCATTTTTTTTTTCTTTTATGAAAGAATTTTTTAGTATAAAACTGAAATGCTAAGTTTGAAAATGTGTAAAACTAAAACTATTCTAGATTCTAGAGTTACGCAATTTCTTTGAATTATAATACAACTTATAGATTAAGCATATGATTTCTGTAGTGATGAATATTTAGTAAATAGCTCAAATGACAGTTACTTTTGTTTCTTTATGTTTAAATAATATGAATAGGGATATCAGAGATTTTTTTTAAAAAAGCACAGATCCTACACATACCCTAAGAGAATCTTATAGAATTAATCTCAACATTTCAACTGATTAATCAAACATACTTTTTTTTTTTGCAATGTAATTTAATAATGAGTTGAATTAGGGGTATCAAAAATCTGTCAAAAAGGGTATAGTTATCAGAATCTATAGTTTAAATGTAATTAGGTTTTTGTATTTATAAGAAATTCCATTGAGAAGATAAAAGATGATGTTGTAAATGTACATATGGTTGTAAAAATATATTTACAATAAAGAAAAATGCATTCAATGGCATTTATTGAAATGCTAATTTCGCATAAAAATATACTATAACAGTAAAACGAAATTAAAAAAAAACATTACATAGCATACATTCTATGTAAAGATTGCCTCATATATATGTTAAGTATTTATTACATGAATCTGGAACAAATTTAAAATTAATGATATTTCAAAATAATACTTTATTTATATACGAAAAATGAATAAAAGTAATGGCTTAAAAATACATTAAAATAATATGGAGCTACATTGTGAAAAGTATTAAAACAGCTTATAATTGCCTGTATTGAACAGGCAATTCTAAGCTGTTTTAATACTTTTCCTGTTCAGATGAGTTGAGGGATAGAAGCTGTATTTTTTCTCGGCCATGCTTACATATCTAATGAGATGGCATCGACACGTTTCTTTTCCATTTTAAAATGACTGATTTGAAACTACGAATAAACAAAAATGGATTGAATCATGTTTTATTCAGATCTTTTTTTACAATTTGGAAAACTATCTCATTGTTAATACTATTGCGAAAGTGTAATATATATTATATATATATTAGTAACACTAGAAATTGAACTACATAAATCTTATACATATCTTATAGATTTTTTTACCACCACTCGAATACATACAATAAAATCCTAATTTTTAAAGTATTAGTCATTAGTCCAAGCTTAGATATTTGTAAACTTGTTTCTTGTATTGATAAGATATTGAATCCTCTATAAAATTTCAAAAAGCTTGCAGTTACACATACTTAGATATTCATAAAAATATTAAACTGATTTCTGCTACTTTGAATAATATTTTTATTGATAATATGACAGATGAGAAAAATATTTGTAAGTAATTTAGACATGAATATAATTAATTTCCCCCCTTTTGGTGTGATTTTACTTATAAGTTTGACATTTACTTATTCAAATTTGTGTATAAATTGCAATTTTCTACATGGAAATAGAATTGATTTCTTAGCACATTATTTTTTGCCGTGTGCATGCATTTAGGCAATTTGTTGTTTTGGCTTCATATATTTGAAATGGTAATATGTTTCCTAAATCAATTATTTTACTTTATGTAAACTTTCATCTTTAAATAAAGTACTAGTAATGAAAGTTGTTGCTTAACAAGATACTAATTACATCTTAAGACATAAATGCTACAAGATAAATGTCAATATTTACAATATTTTTAATAAGTTTTAACGATTCCTTTAATCCTTTTAATACCATTTTTAGATTTAACAAGTTAAATTAGCTTAGGCTTGACAAATTTGGAACTATAACGCTATATACATATTATTTTTAAAATCTGAGTAATTTTTAAATAAAATTTATGATATTGCACTATGTTTAAAATTATTATTTTTCTTAAAAAATAAATTTATGCTCTGATTTTTAATTTTTTTTCCTTCAAAAAACATTGCATTCTTTTCCATGTGTGAAATTAACAATACATTAATAGCATATATTAATTCAAATTCTGTGTATAAATACCAATATCATCATACTTAAAATCATTAACATATTAGCTATACAATTTTAAATAAAATATAAACAATATCATATATTTGTAATCGACAGTTTTATATTTTATTTCCCATGTAAAGCAGTTTTACAATTTATATAGCATAAATTCCTTTTATCAACAAAATATCCAATTTTAAAATGCACCTATTATTGTTTAATGTTAGCTAAACCTTTTCTAATTCTTAGCGTACACTTTTTGGTACCATTATTATTACTGAATTATGATTTCGATTCATGAACTCTCAATTTGCATTTCATCAATTACACAAAAAAGTAGTTTTAAATATCGATACATCTTGGAATATATTTGAGTCAATGATCTCCTCAAAACTATCTCCTAGTTTTTTATATTTGGGTTTCGTGTTAAAAATAAACGTTCACTGTTAATAAAAACAAACTCAAACTTCAAGACATTGTTAATTTCTGTTATTAAGATTAAAAATTTTTGCATAAATGTATATTACTTTATTAGAGCAGTGTTAATGATAAAGGTAAATTATTCGATATAATTCTAATTCATTTAGAAGATATTATTCCACCATAGTAAAAATAACACTAAAGCACTTATAAAACGAAGATTTAATCAAAAAACTAAATTCTTTACTATCAATCCATTTCGTTGAATTAAAACAATTCAGCAATTCTCCATTAAACACTCGGCGAAACGAAACGAAATAAAAATTAAGTAAATTGATCATCAAATTAGCATCGAAAGTAACTTTAAACTGGCAAATACACTCTTAATGCGGTGACATCCGCGCACGTAGACAGGGCGAACCCCCTACCCACCTAAAAAACAGGGGAAAGAAGAAAAAAAAGAAAGAAAGAACCAAATAAAAAGTCTTTGTTGCGTCAAATTTGATTGCAAGAAGAAAAGGAGCATGGGACAACAAAGTAACACACACACGGAAAAAGAATTAATAATAACAATAAAAGAGAGCTCCACGTTTTCAATGGGCCCAACAGTGGCAGCTACGAGGACCATTTTCAGGGGACAGAATTCACTTTTCCTATTGCTCTTCGTATAAAAGGAGATGAATTAGCGATAAATGGATAGATGGGGGAGGGGAGGGACCGGCTGAAAGGGATAGGGAGAGAGAAATAGAAAGGCGGTGTGAAAAGTCATTACGGTGTCAGCGGTGTCGGTTTTTGCTCTTTAGGGGGTTAACCCGTGCACCCCCTCTTCTTCAACAGAAGAACCCCCAACTTCTCTTTGATTCCTACCCCCCTTCTCCGGATTCATCCGAGGTGATATTTTTCGGATGGGGAAGCTCACGACAAAGGTTGACATTCTGTTTTACCACAGATAGCTATCTTTTCCTAATCCATCCGACGGCCTGTTTACGAGGAGACCTATGGAAAGCCGTGTTGGTTTCTTTGGCAATTGTTTTGAGTCCGGAAGTTGCATGAAATGTTCCGTTTTTCGCCATTTAGAATTAATTAGAATATATCCGGAATCCGATTATCTGAGGATTTATGCTAATTCGAATTTTTCTTAAGATATAAAACAAATGCAAAATCTTGTGCTTAAATAAGTGGATTCATATCGTTCTTCTCTAGAGAGCAGGAATTACAATATTTAAATCCGAGTAGTTGTAAGTCGAGTTCTGGTATTATGTAATCTTGCTCAACTTCCATATAGATACGAATTTAAATAAATCCTTGCACGTTTTGAATGGATTATTACTGTAATATTATCAAGTTTTTAGATAGTGTTATCACTTTACATGATAGCTTGCATTTGAAATAGTAGATACTAAAAGACAATTCTTGATCAAACTAGTTGAGGTTAGGCAACTTTGCGTTAAGGCTTGTTTCACAGATAGTAAATCTTCAACCTATAATGCTAACAGGAATTTTTTTTCTTTCTTGTTCCTTCTCTTCCCCCTTTGTATTTTTCTTTTATATTATTTTTATTTTATTATGTAATTTCTTTTTTATGTTGCGAAACTATAAATGAAGGGAAAATAAACGTTTCCATATTTTTTATTTTATTTTATTTTATAATTTGTTTTAAATAAGGCAAGTTTTTAAACTAAGAATTTTTTTTGAATAGTTTAAAAATTTTAATACTTATTTCTATTCTAGTTTGATTTAAAGAGCTAATGAGACACTGGTATCTAGTTTTGTAAAAGTTTGATCCTTAAAACTATCCTCTGAAGCATTTATTAGAGATAGTACTATTTTTCTAATACTTAGTGTTGTTTATATTATAGATCCTTATTTCAAGTTATTTTTAAATATTTGCCTCACAATGGGTTATCTTCCTCATTTTCAGTAACATCAATCCATCAAAACTGATTTCAATTCCTTTTCTGTTAGATTTTCTTGTTTAATATTGTTACAAAAATACAACTTGCGGAAAGTTGAAAAGAAATGGAAAGTACATATGTTTATATTAGAAACAGGATTTTTCTTAACCTTTTGCACTCGATTTTTTTGTTGCAAACTTGTATTTATTTTAGAGAAATGAATTAAAATAATTTTTACAGTGGTAGAATTCAACATTTTAGATTTATTTTATGCATCATAACAATAAGGTTTAATTTTTATGGTCTTTTAAAGTGTAGTACTTCTAAAAGACGTCTTTTGCATGTTTCGCAAAAATAAACCGTTGCCTTTTTCCCACTCTTAACTTTTCTGTTTGAACAGACCATACAATCATTTTCTCGTTCAAGATGAAGTACTAAAATGTACAGTTTTCCATAAAGTTGATTCTCCATACCTGATGCTGAGGGTCGTCCGTATCATTTTGGATCATGACTGAAATTTATCATTAAAAAAAGAACTAATTTATGTATAAAACGGAAATGAGTTAGTGGTAGCCCCACTGGAGTAACTAGGCCTTAGTAGGCACTATATCAAATTTCATTGGTGGCACTCTTTTATGGGCCCCTTAATATTTTACGATTTTCTGCTGACATATGCTGGAGCTCCTGTATTTTGTGGGTCCTGTATCATTGATACGGAGGTAACAATGACCCTGGTGGTAATACACCATCATGACCTTTTGCTCACCTATATTAGTAAATTCAAATTTATAGTCATTATCCTGTATGTTTTCGTAATCCATTTGGGATCAGAAAATAAATCAATGTATGTATATGTATTGAATTAGACATAAAAAAATCCGTACACGGCATCGTAACCACACACTTCAATGATAAATGAACACAGCACTTATAGAAAATGATTGCTGAGGGAGATCTCAAATGCCACATAGTGTTTTACAGTTATTTAATGTAGTCAGTGTGTTTCAGAGTAAATTAGTGTTATTATTTTCAGCATGACACACAAGTTCTATCACAAGTTTTAACTGTAATCATCAGCATGACATCCGAGTTCTGTAACAAATTTTTATCGCCTCTAACATGACATACGAGTTCTGTAACAAATTTGTATTGTCATCTCCAACATGACATACGTCAAAGGGTTAAATTATCAGATAATGATAAGTTACAGTGCAGAACATATCAATCAAGCCTCGTTTTTTATGTAAAAGTTAAATGAATAAGCGGAATTATATATAGAAACAGAAAGGGGGGGGAATACATGTATATTAAATTCTATGAAAATTCTAAAATAAATCTCTTATTCTCTATTAATGAATTTTTAAATAATTTGCCATGGGATAATTGCGTTTTGAGTCTTTACCATACAAAAAAAAAATCAAGTAACTTACTCGCACTCTAATTTGATAAAATAAAATATACAAGGCAAGGATACAGTACATGCATAATGTATAAAATGCCTTACGTATATCGTATATTTAAAATACAATTTATGAGTTGAAAATAGTTTCTTGTCCAGAATATTTTGCTTAATATATACTTTAAAACCTTCATCGCATTATATAAATTACTTGGGAGTGTCTTTAGTTCACCTTGACGCAATTTTGTAAATTATGCTAAAGGATTATGATGACACCAAGATGAAGTACTTCGAAATGAATCCGCGCGCATCTCTTTTGACGTAGAAAGAAGGAAGAAAATAGAAACCTTCCATCTTAATTTAAATACAAAAATAACCTGCTTGTTTAGTTGTTTTCGAAGCATGGAACAGATTTTTCCCGAGGTCTACAACAATGTATTCGAAACAGGCGTTGTCAAGTTAATATTTTATTGAATAATAAATTTGATGGGTTTTTTGAGGTAATAATCCTTGTTATGTTTAATATTGCTTTCAAAATTGAACCAAAGTATCAAAAATTCGTCTACTCAATTATTTAAAATATTCAAAATTACATCTTTCTAAAGCTGACTTTGTTTGAACGTAGGCATTGGTAGAAAATAAACTATAAACACACATATTTAGCGTTTGGCATAATTCTGGTAATAGAAAGTTTGGACATTTTAAATGTGCTTTTTGCAAAACAATGCCTGCAATAAATGTAATACTATAAAAAATAATACTTTTGTAATTTTGTAAAATTTCGTATAAAGCCATAGTTTCAGATGGGGTAGTCTTTATAGCACACACACACATACACACAAACACGCACATTTATGTATGTGTATATACGTACACACAAGTATGTATAGATGCTTCTAGCTATCTATATTTATATATAATTTTACTTGGTTTTAACATCGGTAACTTAGAGAGAGTTTAAGTATATTTATTACTAATCTTCTAACGCTATGTGATTATTATCCTTAGTATTAATGAAGGCTTATTCTTATTCGTGTTTATTTTCTCTAAGACCCAGTAATATAGGCAAATTATAGGGAAAGGTTGGCTGGCCTGAAAACAATGTCTAAACCTGCAATCTTAGTTCCTGGAGAAGGCTAAGAGTTTGCTAATGTACTACTGAGGCTACCTTATTTTTGACCTATACTGCCTGGTTGTACTTCTTTATTTGCTTTTGCTTCTTTAGATTTATAGTGTAATTTAGTCTATTATATATATATACAATCGAAATTCTTGATTATAGAGACATAAATAATCAATAATCATCAAAACTAAAATTTAAAAAAAAGCTAATTTGTAAAGTAAACGAGACATAGGATTTTTAAGAAAGGATGTATTATTTGTATGTAGTATTTTAGTATGATTTCAAATGAATATGAGCAAGAATGCTTATTTAAGTGTTGACGTTTTTATTTATGTGTGCGTAAAACTTTTACCTCAAAAGGTAATCTCATAATACTAAAATATAACAATTCTAATAGATTTATATAAAAAATAACAAACACTTACATGATTCGTTTAAAAACAAAATTTGAATTTTCTTATGCACTTTTCTTAATGCACAACTTTTCCGAGGTTTCATTAGACGTAATTCAAAGTTTTATTTTTAACTTAACATCATAAACCTTCAAGATTGAATATCCATTTTAAATCAGTGTACCTTAATATTCAGTTACAATTAAATTAAATATTTCTACTTTTTTGAAACAAGTAAAAAGATTTCTAGTGTTTGTTTTATCTTTGATTTCACAGTATAGTTTTTGAAAGTAGAGATTAAAATATATTTTACTACTTAGATTAAAAAATGTTCTTTATTCTAGAAGTGAAATTTTGTAAATATGTATTTTTTTCCATTTATTTCTGAACGTTTATCTGAGTACGATTTCATTAATTTAAATTAACTAATTTCTCTTAATTTATTTTTTTTAAAGTTTATTCAAGATGGATAAATTTAATGAACTATTTTTCATTTTTTAAAATAAAATTAAGAATACTAATTACAATTATTTTAATTCTGAATTTATATATATCACATTTAAAATGAAAACTAATGATAAAACTTTTCCCTATGAAAAATCTTTACATAAGGTACGATAAGAATAATATAAGAGTGTTTTTACAACGAGGAGCTTTAAAACAATCACCTAATTACCTTTAAAACATTGAGAAAAAGAGGAAAGAAAAGTAAAAATGAGGCATAAAAGAAACACAGGAATAAAATATATATTTCCAAAAAGTTTTGCAGAGTTCTTATAAAATATTTTTACTGTCATTTCAAAAGGAAATCTTGATTTAAATTCATTCCAAATTTACAAAATATTTGCAAAATATTATAAAATAATATGGGATTTAATCAAAGAAATTTAATACGCTTGATTTTTACTTATTAATTGATAAGCATATTAATACATATTACGCCAGCATAGTGAATATAAAGCAAACACAATGCTAACATTATTTACTAAAAGTAAATTACAAATGTAAGTAAATTTATCATTAAAAATAAAAATGCTTTTTCATTATTCTGCTGACCAGTCTTAAATGAAGATTTTAATAATGCAGATAGTTTCCAGTTTTTAATTCCAGCATCTTTTTAAAAAAATATGTTAATTAAAACCTTTGCAATACTTAAGTATTGTATGATAATTTATATGTAAACCCGAAAAAGCATGTTACACCAAGCTGTAAATTTTACGTATTTGTTTTTTTATAATTTATAGTCGTGGGTCAATTTTTATATAAAAAAAAGTGGTGCAAAATTTGTATTGTGAAACTGATAAAAATCTTAGGTCTTACCAATTAATGGAACCTTTTTCAACATTTAAAGGAATTAATCACTATAGAATGAAAAATACCGCATGATTCTATCTATTTAATCTTAACTTAGTCTTAGGGCAAATTATTAAATTAAATTGAGTATTAAAGACAGTTTTTGTAGCATCATGGAGGCTTATAAAAATCGAGAAGGTCTTCTGATCAAGGTAACATACTACCATTAAAAATCCTGTTCTTAACTTTTGTATTATTAAAATTAAATTTCATTACTTTTCATCTTTAATTTTAAGCAAGAAGAAAAATAACTTATACATGAAACCTTTGTGCTCGTTAAAACTATAAAGTTTTCAAATTAAGGATAGATATTTTGGTAAAGACAGATAGTAAATTTAACATTTTGTAAACTAGTAATAAGATTGTATGCAGAGTTAGGCAGTGTTGTACATCACTAAATTTAGATTTGTAATAGCCTGTGATACTGTTTATAGGTTACGCCCATATGTGAGTAATAATCACGATATATTTTAGTAGTTATTGAGGAATCCATGGGTGTGGTGGGTATAACATAACATCTACTTTTCTCAAACTAAAAAAAAAGTTATTTATTTATATCATTTGTAATTCACAAAGTCCAAAGTTATTTCTTTTTGAAAGATAATACAGTAACTAACATATGAATATCAATGCTTAATTTTTGACTTATGTAACAATGGCAGCAGTATATATGCTACACAGCACGTAGCTGTCAAATACTATTTTCCCCGTAAAAAGGAAAATCATTTACTTTTGCCTAAGATTTAATTTTATCTGCCTTTTTAACAAGTTATGTTTTTGGAAAAAAAATTTCAGAAAATTATATAATTTGGGAGAGAAGGAAAAGAAAATTAGAGTGTGAAATAAATTGAAATATATTTTTTCTTTTTTAAAAAAAAGTAAAATGGGTTTTTATACAAGTAATAAATATTGAACATAATTTTCAATTTAATTTAATGCTTACAAAATACTATTTGTACATTTTTTCAGGTTTTCTGAGTATTAATTTCATGTTCCTTTCCGTAATTTATTATCTTTTTAGGCCCAACCTTCTTTTTCAAAAAGACAAAATTTGAATTTGTTGCACTTAATTTTACTTTATAAAATTTTATATTGAAGGGTTTAATAAGTCTTTCACAGTAGCCTACGCAGGAATTTTTCAAGGGGAGGGGGTCCAGGATCGAAAGTCCTCTATTCCACCAAATAAAATACCGAATATGTTTTGGTTTTGGGCATTTAAGTGGTGTGTCGCCTGTTTAAAATTATGAGTGCACTCAAACCAGTGGCCCACACAAGAATTTTTCAAGAGGGGGGGGGGGGAGTCCAGAGACGGAAGTCCACCACATTCTTGTATCAAGCCTCCAATACGCCACCTAACATATTGTTTTTATTTTGTCAATTTTCGGGAACAAAAAACAGTAAAAAATTAATTCTTGAATGAATAATTAGCATTAATTAATAAAATTAATTATTAACAACAAATACTTAATTAAATTTTACGTACTATATACATAGGATTATAATCAATCGAGAAAAAAAAATCAAGGGCTTGGGGGGGCCTCCGGACCCAAGTTTCCCCCCTTGTGTGCGCCACTGGTCTTTCATATTATACTGATTCGCTTCAATCTATTGATTACACGCAGGGCCAGATTACTCATTAGGTGGTGTAGGCAATTGCTTATGAGCCCTAAGCTTTTTAGGGGCCCACAAGAGCACGTTCTGTTTTCTGTTAGTGCTCCAAAGACAGGCTATAGGGCCCTGAGAATTCAACTGCCTAGGGGCCTCCATGTCGTTTAATTCAACACTGATTACACGCTGACTACACAATAAATTGGGGGCAATGGTAGCCTAGTGGTTATATGGTCACAAACTCTTGATCGGAGTATCGCGAGTTCGAGTCCAGGTGTCACTGAAGACCTGCCTTGTAGATGGGACCGATGCACGATAAATCTATTGTGGCTCAACGTCCTCCCATTGGTGTTGTAATTAGGAAATGGAGTGCTAGAGTTCAGGTGTCGTCAAACAGGCTTCGCCCCTCCGCGAAGCCCTGGAATTACGAGGTCTGTCGCCAAAAAACCTCGGGTTACTTAATCGTGCGACGTTAATATTTATTGCGACGCATCAATAAATTATGAGCTTTTTTCTCTGCTTTTCTTTTTGTATAGACAACTATTAGCTGTCCATGAAATTATATTTTATATCATTTTTTAGTAATTGTTCATTTTTAATAACAATCAATTACATATTATTACATTTATTTATTCACTCTATTAGCATTTCAGTCATGTTTCCTTATTCTGCAGACGGATATTAGACATCCAAACTTGCTTACAAAAGCGTTTGGGCAGAACATCTTAATATTTATTCATCCAATTCCCACCTCCGAGTGCGCTAAAGAGTCTGTACACCAACTCATTACTCACCCGATTATGCCCATGCTGGGGATATCACCGAGTACGGGAATCGAAACCGTTGTCAAACAGCCACTTTCCCGCAGTTTCAATCATTATTAACCTCTCCCCCTTACAGTCGGCGAAAAACCGGTTAGTCTTCGCATTCACTATAAATATGGGTTTGTGGAATATAAATATGCTATCCCATAGACACGTATCTGGGGATTGTTAGTTTTAGTCTAGTCTGGGTGACCGCGGGGCGCTGGGAATCAACACACGCTCACTTGTCGGGGCCCGACGGGGGCTCAGGCCAGAAATCGATTCCCAAAGCACACAAAGTCATGGGGTGAACCGTAGGAGGGGCGCATCCGGGCCCCCTTCCTTCTGGGTGTAGAACAAGTTCATTTGCCACCTGCGCGGTAACGAAATGAATGCAGTGTCTTTATGAGGCAGTTAGTTAGTGTGCCATCTTCATAAATTTAGAGAAAAGGCGCTACTGTGAATAAATTTCAATAGCAATGGAGTGGCAACGGTTTGATTCTTTTTTTTTATTTCTTCCCTTTAAGTAAAAATCTGAACGAGCAAAATCGCGTTGATGGTAACCAGGTTTAGTTACAGCTCTTGTGTGAAAGATATAATTATTTTCATAATTAGAATGTAATTTTGTGTATTCATAGTGCTTAACTTTTCAGAAATTTTTTCGCTGTGGAATTTTTACTGTCAATATTTATTTGAAATTCTCTCCTTCCTTCAGCTTGCATTTATTTTATTGTTTGTTGTTTATATACCTCATTAAATTACGACTTGTAAAAATTTTTTAAAATGCGTAGTAAGATATCTCCTATTATTAAATTCTATAGTAGATTAATGAGCAAAATATATGAAAATCACTGAGATTGGAACTTTTTTCTACCTCTTTTGAATGGAATTGTTCAAAATATTCTTATTTAGTAATTTCCAAATGAAATTATCTTTGATTTCACTATAATTCAAAAGAATGTGTGTAAAAATTATATCAAATTTTGTAATTTTCAAAAAAAAAAAAAAATTGTAAAAGCATTTTTAGAAAAATAATTAATTGAATTGATTCCACATTTGTTCAAATTTTTTCGCCATACATTCCTTCTTACCAATAATTATTGGTAAGAAGGATTGTAAATAAGATGTACTCTTACCAAAAAGAAAGAAAAAACTATGAATAAGCGTATGAAAGAAATTTTAAACTCTGGGTCATCTCTTAGATAGTTAAAAATCCTACTTAAAACTTTTATAAATATATCTTGTATAACATTTCAGTGTTAATTTGCAATCAATTAAACACAACTTTAATCTGTAACACTGCATTTTGTTCTTATATTTCATTTAGTACATTTTATTGTTCATTTTTTTCAGTTCCTACTACAAGTTCACACTCTCCCTATGTGTATATATATATCTTGTTCAAATTTTCAGTCGTTGATAAAATACTTTTTATTCATCCACTCAAGTTCAAATACATTTTTTAAAACGTACTGAATGACACTTGATGTTAATACAATTTTTTCAAAGATTAATTCATTAAATCAATTTAATTAATGAATAAATAGTAACAAACAAAAATAATAGTCCGACAGCACATATAAAAAGGAAAATCGCTCGTTGGATCCTTGTAGCGCAATGGATAGCGCGTTGGACTTATACTGCAAAGGTCGTGGGTTCGAATCCTACCTGGGATGGCCTAATTTCTGCGAATGTGGTTTATGAATAAATGAATAGTAACAAACAAAAATCAATAGTTCCACGCCATATGTAGAAAGAAAAATGTAAAATATCGCTTTCTATTTTGCCACTTAATATTGTGATTCTGTCATATGTACATATATATTTATATATTAATTGTAATTATTTAAAAAAATAACGAAAATAAAAAATTTTCTTTGTTGAACTAAGTAGGAATTGACTGTAAAAATTTTTTTAACTTTCTTTTTTCTTCATATTTTTACTGATTTGAAACAATCTATTATATCCAAAATATAGAAAGTTATGATTTGTGAAAACTAGAAACTGAATATTTTTTTAAAAATATAACTGTATGCATTAATGTGCCCCAGTAAATGATTTAAACGTTTCTATTGTATGATCTTGATCAAGTTATAAATATTTCTATTTAAGTTAAAATACGATTCTTTAATGTCCGGAGACCATTTATGTTACTTTTTGAAATGTAAAGGGATTGAAAATATGTAAAAATTGGTCACAACACGTATAGAGGAAAATGAAATATAAATTTTAAATGTAATTTGATAAAATGGGACATATCTAAGCCTACTACTGATGATTTATTGTAAAGCGTTGATAGAAAATCATGTGAAAATAAAATATTTAATGATAACACTAGTTTTAGACACTCACTAAATAAAACTACCTCTAAAACCCGATAACATTCCTTTTTTTGGAGAAGAGGGGAGAATTTTTTTTCCAACTGTATATTGAAATTAGAAAAATTAGGTTTTCCCAATGTAATTAATTTACATTGTACAATGTAATTAATTAATGTAATTAATTTACCCCCTTTTTTTAAAAAAAAAAGAAAAAGAAAAACGAGACAAAAAATGAGAAAAAAATAGTAGCATGAATATTTTTATTTGAAATAAATTTCTGTATTTGAAACAAGAGAGAGGTGTTCTTTGTATATGTTACTACTTCTAATAATAGTGGCAGAGATATAGAGAGTAATGACTCATTGTTGCACATTATAGATTAAGCCCGCTTATCGAATGTGATTCACGTGTTGTTTACTCAATTTAATTCAGTATTTTAAAATTAAATAATTTGCCATTAAGTCTAGTATAGAGATCACTTTTTCCATTGTGATGCAGCTGAATATGAAAAAAAGAAGCATGTAATTTCCAATTCTAAAATTAGTTTTGTTACTAATGCGACCTGATCGACAATGCCAGACCGACGAAATTCATGCAGGTGACAGTTCAGTTTTGCCCTCAGTTCCACCCCAATTTTGAGGGGGTGGTCAGTGGCTTCCCACTTCGCTTCCCCTTCTACCCACCACAGGAAAAGACTAGTGGCTCGACGAACAATTAGAATGCAAATGGCAGACCTTTTAGCAAAAAGAGGCAAGAATATTCTCCAAAGAGATCTACTAGAGACCTGCCTCTTCACTCAGCAAAACTCGAAATTCTTAGAATTTATAAAAAATGCTTTCGAGATTCTGCCACCAGTGCTGCCAAAAATAAATCATGGAGAGTACTATTAAAACCTGTGTCTCGGACTCTCCTCGTGCTGCTGCTGTTGCTGAGTTTAGATTGTTGACTGGACACGACTGCCTTTGCACTCATTTGTTCCGTTTTAAACTGACTGACTCCCTTATTGTGTTTTGTGTTCTTCTGGACAAGTCATGGACGCTGCTCATCTTGACGTGTGCTCTGCACTTAAGAATTTGGACTAAATTGTAAAAAAATATTGGAGAGCTCGTTGCCTGATGACCTGATGGTCAATGCCCAGGCATTTGATAAATAAATAAATACATTTAGAATCCCCCATGCCACACAGGGGCGCTATACATTTACAAACATCCCTACCTTCCTTGGGATTCGAACCCAGCCCCTACAGCACAGCAGTCAGTGTTACTAACCAATACACCAGATGTGCGACCACAACAAAATAATTAATTTTCCAAATAATATTTGAAAATCAATCTCCAAAAAAATATATAATTATTTTATATCTTATATTAACGTTATATGCTACTATGTTAATCCATTGTTAATCTGTAATTATAGAGGAGAAAGCACTTTAAAGTATTCAAGTAGCAATGGTGAATTAATCAAAGGTTATAAATGATTATGAGTTTATCACTAAAAAGTTGTTCCGTTTTTTTATTGAATGTGACTATTTTGCTTTTTTTTTTCTGTCTCTGCGTTGAAAGACAAAACATATTTAAAAACTATTTCTGTAAAATCATCATCATTAATTGTACGAATAGTACAAAATATTCACTGAAGGAAAAATATTTTTACACTGAAATTCTTGTTTAATAACAATAATAGCAACAATTTTTCGGAATAATTAACTACAAAATTGTTATAATTTCTTGCGGGACTCTAAGAAACATTTCTATGCAACAAAAACTCGCTTAAAAAGGCAATATTGTAGACATCTTTCACTTCAAAAAAATACGTTAAAACTTAATTGAGATTGATTCATGAAGGCGTCTACAGTGTTATATAATACGTGTTTTCTCTAAAGTATTCTTTCTGATTCTTTTACTTTGTGTTTCTGATAAAGTTTCTAAATTTAGAATTCGGAGACACTAATAGATGCATAATATTATTTTCGAAGTGCAGCGAGCCATGCAAGATTAATGCGATTTTTTGTTTTCATATCTCGCAAAAGATAGATTATTTAGTGAAGTAATTGAAGAGTGGAAATGTAACGCGTGTTTAAATTATTAAAAAGATTTATGTAACAAAAATAAATAAATAAATAATGTTGAAATTGTAAGAAGATACCCGAAACACACACAAACTGAAATGCTTTTCTTATATTTTTGTAAAAAAAACTTTACTTGTTAATTATTTTATTACCTAAATTATGTTTAAAAGAAATACACATTTCTTGTAATGACTTTATAAATAAGTTTTAAAACATAACATTTTTAATGAACTGAAAGCGTAAAATTTATGTTTCTCAAACTTGAAATATCTCAGTATGCCTTAAAGCAGTAGTCTGCAAACTGTGTTTTACGGAACCCTGGGGTTCCACAAGACATACCCAGGGGTTCCATGAGCCACAATAAAAAATTGAAAAGAAACTTATAAATATGTATGCAAAATGGATTTACGTTCTCTATGTAATTTGTATAATTACAAGTATCTTAGCTTTAGTTTATCAAAGTTTAAAAATTGCAACAATTTTTAAACTTTTATTATAATATAATAAAAGAATATTAAAATATTTTATCTTTGTATATATATATATATATATATACTTCCTACCAGATTGTGAATATTCTATTGTTCACTTGTTTATTTTGGGTTCTACGAGATAATTTTGTACTCGTTAGCACCTAAAACACCTAAAATGAAGGAGAGGAAAGAACTTATCGGCATATCAACAAATTCGATATTAAAATCTAAATTTAAAAAAGAATAGCACATAAATTTTATATTGCAAAACTAAATAGTTTTCTAATGGAAAATGCACCATTTTCCATTTGCGGAAAAAAACACCTAAAATGAAGGGGAGGAAAGAACTTATCGGCATATCAACAAATTCGATATTAAAATCTAAATTTAAAAAAGAATAGCACATAAATTTTATATTGCAAACTCTCTCATGTAAATTACACAGTATTTCTCATACAGCTATAAACATTTTACTGCCATGCAGAAAATTATGTTTAACAATAAGTGAAATATATTTTTCAATGTGAGTGGCTACAAAAATAAATTTAACTCAGAATACGTAATGCGATTGCATTTAATCTCAATAGACCTAGTTTTCGTTGTTGTGTGAAAAAAAAAATAAGCATCTATCCCAGTTACTGAATATAAAGCATGGGTAGGTGGCACTTGGATCACAAATTACTATTATTAATGAGTAAATTATATTAAAAAATTAGATTTGAAATCTTTAATAATAAATGTAATACGGTTTATAATTGTCTATACCTATGACATGTTGATCGAATTTAATTATTATTTTGAATGCGGGAATGGGGATCAGTGAAAACACTTTCCAGTTCTAGAAGTTCTACAAAAACATCTTCAAGTTCAAAGGGTTCCATGGGTTGAAAAAGTTTGAAGACCACTACTTTAATGTAAAATTTAGCCTTGAATAACTTTTATTTACTATTTCCGGAAGCATTTTATTATTTTTTGATAGGTTACAAATATACAGAAAAGACGAAAAGATTCAACAACACGATTCGAAATTTTAATTGAAGTAAATAAATCCATATTCAACACTTCGGATTCCTTATTTCTTCAAAACTGTTTCGATTATTATTTAAAAAAATCGCAAAGCTCCGAAAATAAAATTCAAAAATAGTCTTCTGTTGGACATGCTGTTGACAAGATGTTGCGAATGAAACGGCAGAGTGAATACTTGGAAACTTTCCACATTTCGTTCTCGCTTTGATTTATTCTTTCGGCACCTTTATGCTACGACAGCATTGTTCAATCTGACAATCAAAATTTTATAAATAACTGCTGCCATCTAGAAAATCGTTGATTTCAAAGGATTATTTCATTTGTATTTAGTTTCTTCTTCACCTGACTCTAAGCGGTATTCGACGTTTTCGAATGAAATAAAATCTCTCTTCTGTGTTATTGATATATTCTTTAAGAATTGGGATTGCAGGGATTTTAAGTAATTTTAAATGAAAAAGTTATGAAGTTGGGAAATTTAAAACAAAATAAAACAGTTTTTTTAGCTCATTTATTTATCTGTTGAACCTAATTAAATAATTTTTCCTTACTTTTGAATTTTAATTTTTGCAAATGGCTTTTAATTCTTTAAGTTTTCAATTATATAATTTTTTGATTATGTTAGTAAGGTGGTTGAGATAAAAAAATAATATTGGAAATTCAATACTGTTAAAATTCAAAGTTTTCGTAATTGAAAAAAAAAAAAAACCGTGTAAAAATCATAACAAACACACTATTTGAAAAATTAAACTGTGCAGATTAATTATAAATTTGCAACAGAATGGATGAAAACAAGTTTTTTTAACACAACCCGAAATTGCCTTACTAAGCAAACTTAATGTGTAAGAGTTTTTAGGTTTTTTCCTATGCAAGATCTCTTATCGAGTAAATAATTTAAATTAATATATAAATAATGAATTAGTAGCTTTATCCTTAAACAAATCATTATTACAAGAAGAATTTCCTTTATTTTTTTAAAAAAAATGTTTAAACAGGTAAGATTTTTTTGAATTTTAGCATAATTTAAATAAAATATTTTGGTAATAAAATTATATAATTTATTTTAGATATAGATTATGTTAGAATATGTGTTTATATTTTCATCTGATTAAGAATTTTCCACCAAAGGCTCTTGCTCAAGTATTTTTAATTGTTGGTTGTTTTCGGATAAAATTAAATTTCTTAAGACTGCTTGAACAATAGTTACTGCACAACAATTCAAAGTAAACTAAAATGTATTATTATTTAAATTGTGATCACATTACGTTTTTAAATGTAATATATTCGTATGTATAAATATTAAGGACTACTATCTGATTACACTATTTCATATAAACTTAGTTATTTTTATTATTATTATTTATTTATTTTAATTTTCAGTCTTTATTTCTTAAATTTAAATATAAAAACATATATATAGCATTGACGATTATTTAAATGTAATTCACATTTATTACAAAGAAAAATAAAGCTCAAATGCATAGATAAACTTGCATCGTGAATCACGTTTAATATTTGTAAATTTATATTTTATTGGCTTAATTCACTGTTTCTGATGACTTTTATGATTTCAATTTATTTATTTAACTTAGTTGAGTTTACTGCTCTTATTTTAGATACTAAATAATAACGATACTTAGTAAAGAGCCAATGATATCAACAGAAATTTATTAACTATAAGAAACTGTATGAGCTGAAGTCTATAAGTAAGACACACACTATAAAACACGATTTTTTTTTTTTTTTGGTGGCGAAGTTTTCTATTGAATATTCTTTTATAAAAGTTGGTTATACCGTTCTTTAAAGTGCAATATAAAACTTAAAATTTCGATAAAATTTCTAAAACAGCGTTAAAAGGTCTTCAAAGACATGAAAAAACCAAAAAGATCATTTAGGAAATCCTAACTTGATAGCTCTTTGCATTCTGACGAAGTTTTTAGTAATAATTTCTATACGTGGTTTGAACTATATTTGCCCTATAGTAATTATTTTTGATACACTATAAAAATAGTCAATATTTTTTATATATAAATTCCTTACATGTAAAAATTTCTATTTAATAATTCTTCCTAACCTCAAGAGATTATTATTTTTATTTATTTATATTTTTTAAAAAATTTCTTTATATATATTTTTTTCTTTATTCCTTTGCATTGTGTGCTTAATACTTACTTCTGTGAGCCCTGTGTGATACTTTGTGGTGCACAGGGATTTTTATCAGTGTTTTCAATTAAAAAAAATAGCACCATAGAACAATTAAATTATAATACCTACAAAACAAAACGTATTTTGATAATTTTTTTTATAATTGTAAAAATCAATTTTTTTTCAAAGTATTAAATTGTGCATTTAATTAAAATTCATAACGTTTAAAACTTTTTAATGATCTAGTTCAAAATAATTCAAATTTATGGGTTTTTTTATTTATTCGAGATTTATATTCATGAGACAAATTTGTATCAATTGTTAGAAGCGTAATAACAGTTATTCCAAAAAGAATAGTTCAGGGTTTATGCCATTTATCAAAGTTCTGCTTGAATATATATGGATAATCCATTCACATATTTTAGCAGAAATAAATTAAAAAAATTATTTCTTTATTGCTTACCATTTATTTAAAAATCCTAATAGGATATAAAAACTGTAAAAAACTATTTTTAAAAAAATGAGCATAGGGTTTAAAAATATTTTATGCTATGTGTTTGAAATTTAGAGAAGAAATGTCAGACATTACTTGAAAACAATTCGTTTCTTCACATAATACGTATAAAAATAATTAAGAAACACGAGAGTGTTTGACAGCTTAATAATGACGAAGTTTCAGAAAAATCAAATGTTAAGAAATAAGAAATTTCTCCAGTATATTCTTTTAGTTTATGTATTGCTTGTATAAGCATTTTTTACACGGTACAATTGCCCTCGTATAGCTAGCTTCAAAGCACGATATTAATAAAGAATCATTCAAACAATCAATTAAATACTGTATATGCCATATTAAAAATTATCTACTAATTAATTTTGTGTAAGCAGTTTAAAAAATCTTTTAGCTTTATGCATATTTATAAGGAAAATTCTAAAATTGTATTCATTTTAATATCATAAATGTTTGTAAAAATTTAAGCAGATGATAAAAAAAAATTTTAAATGAAAAGAATTTAAAAAAAAAAAAGATATTTTTTGTGTTCCAAAAATTTAAAAATACAGCGAAACGAAGTTGATTCAGCAAAACTGTTTTGTATTTTCGCCAGGGAAAAATATTCCTTACTATATATTTACTTAAAAGAAATTTTAAAAAAATAGAAGAAAAGAAAAAGTTATAATAAAACTTGCCAAAAAATAGTTTTGGGATTTGTAATTACGTAAATTTTTTTAAATTTCCCAATATGATAAAATATTTCAAGAAAATTTGTCTACACGTTTAACTTAAAACTGAATGATTTTTTTTTAATCCTTTTTTATTTTGCAAACTTTTATAATTGAATCATTTGTGTTGTTCATTTAAGACTGTGTTCAGTTATTGTTAAAGCATAGAACCTAAACTTGATCCTTTTTCAAATTAAAAATGCTACAGCATATTAATATAATGTTATGAATTTTCTATATATAAAGATCAGAATATTTTTTTATACTTCATATTTATGTTTTTGTAAAATCTCTCAATCTTTTTTTCCTTTATAAAACTCACATCATGTATCATCGCCTATGTTAGAATGCGAAATGGATATTCAACTTTATTACTAAAATGGAAAATAGTTTGTTTATTAAGTTCTCCAAAAAATTTAAAAGAATTGAATAAGTAGATATGCACATAATTTCTAACTAATTTTAATGGTGCATTTATCCGAAGGTGTGTACCAAGTTTGATTCTGTTCCGAGACATTAAGTGAAGATTGTTTTAAAAATGTGATTCATAAGAATATTTTAATGCATAAGTTGGGCAGTAAAAATTGACTTACTGAATTTCTGACTTTTATCTATTCAATTAGCATTCTTATTCGAATTCCTTTTTAAGAGTGCTTAAATTGCGGTTAACTGTTTTCCCTGTTTACAACGAAATTAAATATAATTTGCCCAAAATAAAATGTTTTTGGCAATATACAAATTACGTTAATATTAATCCCGCCTCAGATTTTGCCAAAACATTCCTTGTTGTAAATTTTATATCATTAAAGTTTGAGTTATTTCGTTCAAAAAAACTGAAATTGCTCATAATTTACTATACATTTGAACAATAAATTTTGACTTATCTCACTATAAAATAATCAAGCATTAAACAATCTTCATAAAATCAATAGTATATTTATCTATATGAAGTTTTTTTAATGTTAATTCACAACAATAGGATAAACAAAGACCATCACTACATTTTTTCTCCCAAGTTTACTATAAAAGTTGGGTTAATGTGTAATGAGTTTTTAAATCTAAGAGAGAGATATGTGTCATATTCATAAATAAAAATTCCGAATATTTACTTTTTTCACAATTCTATTGATGATTAATATTAAACGAAAATACTCTTGCCTAACATAGTGCTTGATAAAACATTACATTAAAATAAACTTAATGTTAGCTTGATGTGGTTATTTATTCCCATTCCATTTTGTCAAACTGAATTTTGTCAAACTTCTGTCACTCAAAGTATTTAACTGCACGATGTTTTGTTTTTCAATTTTAAAAAATTGGTTTTTTTTTGTAAGAATGTAGTCACGATTACGTAAAATAAATAAAATAAAATTCAGGTAAGAGTACTAAATATTCATTTGAAAAAGTTGCATGTGTTAACTTTGGGCAATGTATAGTATTTTACCAAAATCCAATAAAATTTTCAAATGCAACGTCGTACATTGATAGTTTACCTGACAACAAATGAGAAGTAATTTTTTTTCCCAATTAGATAAATCCCTCCTTTCTAGGAAATTCTAAAACAGAAAATATCTCTCCAAGTAACACACTGGACTTTATGTAATCCACCCCACTTAAATGTCAGTATATAATAATTTAATCACCAAAATTAACCTCAAATTTTTTCTTTCACGCATGATTTATTGTGTATGGTTATTAAAGCGTTTGGAAACGCACATATTCAGATCTTTGAATAAAATTAAGTGGAGCTGGAATTAAGACATTTGACAACAATGTGCATTAAAGGTTAAACAGATAACTATGATAAAAGAATTATTTTAACATATTATTTAAAACATTTGTTGTTTTTATGGTCATTAAGTAAAGCCTTACTTACGCAAGTTTGACATTTATTTTATAATCTAAATTTTCAATACATTTAACAAAGATGCATTTTTGTATTACATTATTATGAATGAGGGGAAATTAAGTGTTTTTGTAGATATTTGAACAGTTTTCATAACACAATTAATTCATAATTTTCTATTAAAAATGTTAATGCTTTGAATATTTACAATAGATCCATTAATTTGTATAGTTTGAATCTAGACGCCCCGATACATCGTGGAAGGGCGGAAACAAAACGAGGCTTGTCTACGTTCGCGTAATGGACAATCAATTCGGTCACCCGCTAATTGTGTATTTCTCTCTCCGCAGCTGATGGTGGGGAGCACCAGCACGAGCTCCGTCTCCTCTCCGTGCTGCGGGGGCGACTCCTCGGGGCGCGCCTCATCAGGGGTAGATTCCTCATCGGTGTGTTCCTTACCAGCCACATACGACTCCAGGTTGCTCACCACCTATCACCCTAGGCTCTACGAACACCAGGCCTACCCGAACTTCACGGGGGTGGATTCATCGGCCTTCTACCCATCCCTGGTAAATTTATGTTCATTTTTTTCCCTCTTCTGTATAATTTTCTTTTGGATGATCAGCTTGAGCGGGTATTTCCTGTGTGTATGCGATGATATACGTTCCATGGCACAACACAAGAAAGAGGGGGGGGGGGTCCTCGGGTCCGGACTCTCCCAAAGCCTTTTATTTTTTTCTCGATTGATTATAATTCTATGTATATAGTACGTAAAGTTTAATTTAGTATTTGCTATTAATAATTAATTCCATTAACTAATGCGAATTATTCATTAAATTTAATAATTTTTTTACCGTTTTTTGTTCTCGAAAATTGACAAAATCAAAAGAATATGTTGGGCGGCGTATTGGAGCATGATACGAGAATAGTAGACTTTCGACCCTGGATTCTACTTCCCTTTTGGAAAATTCATGTTTGCGCCTGTACACGTTTATTACTAATTTTACCTAAATACATAATAGAATGAATCGAAATTTTTTTTCCGAGTTTCAAAATCTACCTATGTGGAAAAGATGCTCTGTGGTATATAGATGAAGAGAAAAATAGTAATAAAAAAATTCTTGTATTAAGCACTTTTACAAGGAGAATGTAGTTATTTGTGGCTTTTTTGAGGCAAAACGTCAAAATATCTTTTGCTTAAGTGAAAGAGGCATTTTAGTGCTTTTTAACCTTTTTTGCGGTGGGAGACGCATACAAAATAGTTACAAGAAGAAGAAAAAAAAAACATCAGGTACATTTATAAGATTCTTATGTTTTAAAAGTTTCAGTGCTCGATAAAGTAAAAGACAAAAAAAAAAAAAAAAAAAAAAAAAAGGAGTTGTGTGTGTGGATTGAACTGATATGACGGTGAGATGAGAGAAGGCTGGGTTGTGAAATATACTACTCACTTATCAGAAATCCTCCCTTTTGATTATTTATATTGTAGAAAAATAATTATTTTGATTCTAAAACTATCTAATGAAAGTTAAATATCTTTCCATTATTTTTTCTTCGAAAATTTAACCCCTACCAATATTAAATTTTGATATTGTTTTTTAAAATTAAAAAATGATTTTTCCTTATCTTTATACCTATTTTAGAACATCTTTTCCGCATAGGTAAGTTCCGATTAATAATAATAATTTTCTTTCTCAATATAACCACGATCCTTCCAAGTACATAGCATACGGAGAATTCACCAACTATTTTTCGTCAATGGACTTCGTGGTTGTTTTCAAATTGAAATTAAATAATAACAGCCTTTCAAAGTATCTTTTGACAATGATTTGTCTTTGTAAAATTTCTTTGAGAATATCTACAAATTCGAGGGCCATTTTTGGTCTTGTGTAAATGTATTGAAACGAGCCAGAGCTCTCTCTTGCTTAGGATAAAAAAAATCCACAGATATTATAAAACTCAATAGCTTTTATTAATTCTAAGCACATTATCTCAATGTAAATATGCGCTAAGAGCGAAATAAAACGTATATCTAAATTAAAAATATTGAAATTCACTTAAGGTATCCAACTACCCTAAAATTACGAATTGTGCCAAAAATTGACAAAGTTTTTATGATTTTATTTTATAAACCATTTTACCTTTATAAAAAATACCAAGTTTATTATTTTCCATTCACTAGAACAAAAACTACAAATGTTTCAGTAAAAGCAGTTGTCATTGCTTTAAGCAAGATGTCATACCTTAAAACGTGTTTTACTCGAAATGTGTTTTTTTGAAAATGCTCAAACGGGGACAGTGTGATTGCTCAAAAAGTTTTGAAAATAATTAACTGAAATGTTTTGTGTATGTTCTGTATAACAGTAGAAGTGTTTTAACGTTCAGATTTAACAATAACTGTTTTTTTTAAATAAAAATTACTGTTCCTCATGGGAATAGAATTACAGTTATTTTAAGCAATTTCATATAATAACTAAGATAAAGAGCTCTAGTTTTTGTAAAAATAAAGATATCTCTTATACTGAAAGTCATTTCAAAAATGAATAACATAGAAACACATCAGAATTGAAAATTTGTTCATAAACTTTTAAAACAGAATGGCCCCATTATTTTATTTTTTGTAAATTTTTATCATTTTATTCCATTTTGCTAATAATAATAATTTATTTTTCTCTTATTAATTTTAGTATATTTTTCTTAAAATGTACTAAAAAATCTAAAAACCAAAAAAAAATCCCCATATCTATATTTTTTTTTTTAAAAAAAAGTTACAAGTAGTCGGATGCCTTAAACGATGACTTCGAGACAAAGCAACGCAGGTTCAATCTCCAGAGATACTGGTTTTATTATATATAGCTGTCATAAATTTCGTAAATTTACTCTTTTAACTCTTAGATTTTAACTAGAAAAACCTATACATATATTATATCTTCAATTCATGTTACACCTAACGATTAAAACCTCACCATTTTCTACTTTCTTGCTTCAGTTCTCTTTAAATAGCAATCTTAATCGGTATATATATCACTATCCCTTCTCAAGGCGACTTTCTTAAGCCATGCAAACAACAGAATAGATATCTCCTAGAGGTTAATTGAAAACGTGTGAGAGCCCGCTACAGAATGTGTGTTCACGTATTTCAGAATAAAATGATTTCAAATGTCACAAGCTTTATTCATTGATGGAAGGAAACCATTGTGATAGCAAATTATCAACATATTAGATGATCAAACTAATTTAAGTTAAAGAGTACATTAAATAATTCATTGATTCCACAAAAGAAAACAACTCAAAAAATAAGGTGCATTTACTCAGAAATTCAATTGTATATGTGTAATCATTTTTTTAATTTGCAATTTTATAAATAATAAGTTTTAGAGTATCAGAAAAAACAAATCATCCAGAAAGCTTTGTTTAATTTAAGAAATATTGTTTTTAGATTTATTGTTTGAAATAATTTTATTTTAAATGCAACTCTGAAGGAATCGTGTCACGAAAGAGCTTTTATCCTTTCTTTTCAGAACTCACATGACAATTTTAACTTGTGCGTATATTCTTCGAGGTAGGCATACATTAGTTTGTGAGCCACTGAAAGAATGTATAGTTTCTAAACAGTAAAGATATACTTAGGAATGGAAAATACTTTGTTAAAGAACTTTTCAATAAGGGGTTAGTATTAGATTAGCAGCAATTTAAGTAATTAAAAAATATTAGTTTATTTTACTTTTAGTATAAAAATGGCAGTAAAATTATATGGTCTGGCGAAATGCCGCGAGTGTGATTCGGAGTTCAATTGGAAAAAAAAATTCTAGATTTTTCTCTTAGCAAACTTAATATTACTTCAGCCGTTTTAGAAAAATTTCTGCATCATAATTTGAATAATTTTTTGAGTTACAAAATTAAAACTTATTTGTAAGTAAAATTTCATTTCAAATGTTTATTCACTGATGGGAAAATACAATTTTAAGGTATAAAAAGTGTAAATGGAAGTAACAAGTTATTGATTAAAATTTGGAAAAAGGAAAGAAGAAAAGTTAAAACGATATAAATTCTTACAAATAAAGTTTATTTTGTTTTTGACGTTTTCAAAACTCAAAGTAAAGTAATTGTTTTAATTTTATATTAGTATTAGTACTGTAGAATAATGAGTCCAATGTGATTGAAAAATAGGAGTGACTGCAATTATATTTTATAGATATTTCAAAACTGATTTGTGTGTAAAGCGTAAACAATATAGAGAAATATCAGTTTTGTAGTTTGATTGATGACTTTTTTTTATTGAAATGTCATTTAGAACTATTTTAAATAAAAAATATCGTTAAATAAAAATCAGAAATGAGTCGATGATTACTAGGCTTTAGTTCTATTTATAAAGGTCTCAAAAATTTTAAGTATTAGTTGATGCATCTCTCTCTCTCAAAGCATACAATGTATGTGTATACCTTTATAAATCATACAATAAAAATATATTTAATACAATAAAAAATACTTTTCAATTGCTTGATTTTGTTAAAGATTTTATAAAAAAGAAACTAGAGAAACCTTACATTATATCCCCTGCTTGAAATTCCAAAGAGGAAGCCAAGAAGAAATTTAGGAGATCTGCGCATGATCTTATTGGTTTATGTTGAGAATATAGGGCAGCAGATGTTCTAAGAATCTTCTACGGGGACGCTCACTTTGGATCTAAAGTTATCTTCTCTCAAATAAATTTCCGTAAAATACGTGCTTTATGTTTAAAATGTAAATATTTTCATTTTTTAAAAAGTAAAAAAAAAATTGTATTACATTTTTTTAAAATTGTGTAATATAACTTTTTTAAAAGTTTTTTCTTTTTCTTTTTCAATTTTGACTTTTTGCCCTTGCCGCCTGAAAATGACGGTATATCCTAAATCTGTGTTATGAATCAAATAACTAGACTATGAATATATCATACAGGATACAAGAATTCAGCCAAATATGGAATCAACTCCCTGTGTTGGTAATACAGAAAAATATTAAGCATTTATATCACTATAAATTTAACAAAACTTTTTAGTAGAGACAAGTTTAATGAAAATTAGAAGTTGGAAGGGGGAAAAAATTTTACTTACCATAGTATAAGAGTGTTTAAACTATTAAAAGAAATATTTAAATATTTGAAGCTTAGCCTTTTGTTGAGAACTTTGCGTTGGAACTAAATTTTAAAACCATTTTGAAAATATAATAGGCATAAATCATACACTCAAAGTGAAAGTAATTTCTTTCAAACTGGAAAATAGTACACTATAACATAAATACATAGAGATCATTCGATTTCTTTTGATTTTTAGACTAGTTTTGACTGGGTCACCACTTTAAAACATTTAATTACATTTCTTGAAATTCAGTATCTGCTGCCTACAGTACTCCCACTAACATTTTTTAAACCTCGAATCTAAAATGAAAAGAATAATTTAAGCTACGAAATAATTCAAAACATCACTATTGGTTTCTCTCCTACTTCGATTCTTTCACTTGCCGTCGCCTACGGCTCACACTTTCCGCCTGGCTTAAAAGCGAAAGGAAATTTTTATTTGTAATGCATGGGAAAGGAACTTGTTATTCTAAGTTATGGCATAGCAATGTAACTCGATCTGCAAATAACATACAAAACCGACGGATTCCACGTCACAGGAAATCATGTGAATAACTTCACTCTGTGAATTGAATTGAACACTTTCTAAGCATCTAATATATAACCTGTATATATATATATATATGTATATATATATATATACCAGAGAAAAGGATAGATAAGATAGAGGACATTATGCAGCCATGTTAAGACATTCCGTGCGATGCTTTATCTTACAAAAGATGTAAACAAATTAGAAATTTCAAATGTGCTTTGAATTTTGAAACGCAGCATTTTCTTGCAGTGGCGTAACGGAGAACATTTGCCCCCCCCCCCAGCAAAGTCAGGTTTCGGGCCTCCAAGTTGGATTTTACAAAGAGTTAGGTACTTGAAGGCAGTCACTCTTCGGACATCCTAGAACCCTGCCCCCCCCCCCGCGATGCGGGGGTGTATGTTACGCCACTGTTTTCTTGCTCTGTTTAATTTTTTATTTTTTCTCATGAAAAAGAACATTTATATATGTATAAATTATTGATAAAGCTTAGAGTAGAAAGCTTTTTGAAAAACTGAAACTAAAAAAAAAGGCTTTTTTTTAAATAGAAGCAATTTTATTTATAAATTTTTGATTACCTTAAAATATGTTTATTAATTTCAAACTATGATAAATGATATTTAACTTTTTTTCAGAATATTGTAATCAAGCTGCTAATTACGTTCAAAATAACTTCTGATTTCTCAGACGAAATGTCCTGCATTCAAATTATTGAGAATTAGTTAATATTTCTCTGTTATACTTTATATTTTTTTGCATTTTATAGCGACTAAATTTTTTGAAAAAAGCCTCAACACACCAGCTTTTATTTTACGTGTTATTTGAATTGAGTGACTTGATTGGAGTCATATTTCAATGTAACGCACGTGATATTTGCTTAACTTGTAGGTGAGTTTTGTTGCTAATGCCACCAGTCTCTGACGTAATCAGATCAAAACCCACGAAGTTCGTCGTGGCAAAGGGATAGAAGTACACCTATCGATAGCCACAGCTTTGAGCGCTATGCAGATGACAGTACGATTTTGGTTCAGTTCCACCCCAATTTTGAGGGAGAACGCCCTGGAGGTGGTCAGGAGCCTCCCCCTCTTGTAGGTGTAAAGTATATTATGTTACACTCAGAACAGTAGCTTACAAACGCGAGTGTCAAGATTACATTAAGTAAGCTTAACGATAACTTTTTATGAAGATTAAAACAATATTCATTTAAAATCCTTCTGAAATAATAATGTTTTTAATCACCAACGGTTTTGATGGTTTTGTTAATTTATAAATCATCTAAAAAAATAAATCTAAATTTCCTTTCAATATTTTCTGAAAAGTAAAAAATTTGAAACAGATCTTAAGTACTATGATCCCTTAAAGGTTGTTCAACTGTCAAAAAACCTGTTTTTCCTACTGACAATAAGCAACATAACATCGAAACATATCAATACAAATACCTCATTAGTTAACGTCTCTATTTTAAACATATTTCCTTATCATTCTTTAAGATATGTATATCCCTCTAAGTAAACTACTGTGAAATATGAAAAAAGAACTGCACTATCGGTATAGAGTGTTTCCACCCCCACATACCAACCCGTCACAGAACTCTGGCCACCGGGGTAGACAAGGTAAACGAAGTGATGGACCGCTCAGAGATCAGCGCGGCTAAGGGCTTCCCATAAAAAATCGTCATCCCCCGCAGGTAGCCTACCCCTTGCCGTAACATCCCCACCACCCTGACGGCATCTTCGTTCCGGGTTTTACGTCACATTGTAGCGACTTTCCCCCCTCTTTCTATTTTGTGGTTTTGCGAGCGAGAGGATGACTCTAAGAGTAATCCATTACAGGAATCATGTGGTTACTCAGGATTAAATTCTTGTTTGAGTACTCCGGGTTATGTGTTCTTCATGGTTTTTTTTTAGAATAACTGTATCCACTCCTTAAGGTTCTACATAGATAAGGAAAGCTAAAAAAGAGTACAATTGGTGCACGATACCTGTTGTGCTCTTTATTAAAGCTATTTTTCGAATAATAATAAGAAAAACACCTAAACTCGGCGTACATTTTAGATAGCTCTATGTTAATACAAAATTTAGATATTAGTAATATTTGGTGGACAGATTATATTAATGCATTAATCATTTTTTTAATTAATGAGTTTTTTCACGATGCGTTATCCTTACATCTCTTTTTCAGTCGATGATTAAAATTAAAATTAAAATAAAAAAAAACTGTGAAGAGCGAGAAATATATTTTGCCTCTATTCTCATAACAAAGGTATACATTCTTAATGATTAACTACTTATAAAGATAAATAATTGGGTTTATATACGATGTATTTGAAATAAATATAAAAAAGTAAACTGTTGTATGTTTAGATAACTACTTTAGAGAAAATAATTTCAATTATATTCTTAGCTGTAATAAGTTCATATATGAAACACATAGCTGTAAAATTACGAATGAAAGTTATGCATGTATACAATAATTTGTAATTTTTTTAATAAGCATTTGTATTGTTTTTTGTTCATACATCTAGTTATTTTTCTTTAAGTTATTAAACGCAGCTATTTTTTTATTGATGGTTTATCTTCATTCTCCATAAATATGAATTTCAAATCCTATTTTCTTAGAAAACTCCGAAGAACAATTTCTTTTTTCCTCTTCTTTCCCCAAAATCAAATACACTCCGTCGACTTATAACTTTTACCATTCCTTGAATAAAAGAATGATACAACCTTTGATTTAGCACATGCAAAGTTAAAAATACCTTATACATAAAAGTGATGAGCCGTATATTGATAAATGTTTCGTAATTTAGAATGTATGGAAAATAGCATTAAAATTGTGGACAATACTTAGTACGAGTCCAGGTATGTATCATTGTCAGTGGCGCACACAAGGAGAGTGTCCTAAGGGTCCGGACTTGTAATTAGCAATTTACCTTATTAATTAGTGCTAATTATTAATTCAGTAATTTATTTTTACTGTTTTTTCTTAACAAAATCGGCAAAATTAGATGAATCAATTGGTGTTACCTTGAGGTATGATACGAGTTGGGGGACTTTCGATCATAGACCCCCCCCCCCTGAAAATTTTTGCGTGCGCTACTGTTCATTGTAGGTCAAAATGGTCTAAAAGCAATTGCCAATATTTAAAGAACTCTTTTTTAAATAAACTATCATTCAAAACAGCTGTCTTATTATTATTTTTTTATATAAAAACAGTACATTCATAGTAAAGGGAATGTATATTGATATTTTAGGATAGATGAACGAACATTTTTTTTGAAAATTTATGCAGAGGAAATAAATTAGCTAAGTAATGCTCTCTCTCCTTCTCTCCTCTCTCACACACACACCATATTTTCTATAAAAAAGTAACTAACTAGCTTTTAATTAATATACATATATGAAATTAGACAGTTTGTACTAGAAAGCCTATACTTAGCATATTAGCTATAAAGCAGCTCCTGACAATTGTATGCCATCAAAGTAGCGCCGATTAAGCAAATTTGGGTCCCAGGGCGCAGAAGATCTACAGCACCTCTTGGTACCCGGTGGATCGAAATTTATAACCAGAAAGTCTGTTTAAGCGCCTCTTATCTGGGCCCCGAGCTCCTGGGCGCCCGCCCTAAGCGCCCAAAGGATAAACCAGAACTGCATCAAAGCATTCCTTCTTATTATAAAGCATTTCGTGAATTAGCTAGATTACGAAAGTAAACATATGAAATAAAATCTGAAAAAGGTACTTTTAAAAACCATATTCAAATGAGAAGGAAACTAAGGGAACAAAATAGGAGAAGTATAATTTAAAATTTAAATTTAATGCATTTTAAGATTTTTTAATAAAGTCTTTGCGCAATGAATCAGAGAAAGAGAGAGAGAAATTTAAAGAGAAAGAAAAAAAAAGTGAGAGCTCACGTAGCAGTTTTATTTTGTGAATACATTAAATTAAATATTGGGTGTAGAGGAAATAAAATCTTATAAGAGTAATATGTCTTAAATAATAACATTAAACTCTAGTGAAATGCAAAATCTGTTACTGACTCAAACCCCAGATATATACAAACATTAAAATTCTTCCAAATTAAATACCTCTCGTCGTAATATTGTCTTCACTTTTGCTTAGATTAATAATAAGATCTTTTTAAATTAGCTGTTCTCTCAAAAACTCGAGTTCGAATCTTAAATTTCGATCTTGAATTTAGGGAGGTTTTCTTTGCGGCGTCTTTAACGAGTGTAACGAAGGACCGTTAGGGGCGTGGAGTCGATTGATCGCGTCGCTGATCGGCATCATTTGTGAACAAGAAGGATTCCATTAAAATGGAACAAACATTTCACTCGCCTCCCTCTCAATCGGAGGAAAGTCGAAGTATGGGGGACCACCGAAGAATCACACCGACTACTGCTCGCTTCCTCGTGAGGATGTTCAAGGGAATAACATTCGTTTTTCGTGCCGAAAATGAATTATAACAGCTTTACATGAATGTGTTCGACTAATTTCTTACTCCCATGTTTTTTAATCAAAATGCAAGAATAAAATATTTTAACGTATTTCTTTCCTTAAGCCTTACAAATTGAAAAACCACAGAAAGTATGTGTGTGTTTTTCATTATTGTTTTAATAGATGTACAGCATTTTGTATTCTAAAATGTGATATTAACTGTACTGCGTCTTTATTTGCATAAAATCTCAACTTTTATTCTTGTATGAATATTCCCCCCTGCCTTTTAGAAGGCAGGGGGGAAAATGATTGAAAAGAAAATTTCTACATGCTTTTTTTCCCTTTGACTTTTTAATACATTTGATATTAATGTAAGACAAGATATTTTTTAACCATCTAAAAGACAACATGAAGCACAAAAGAATTTCCTATCGTTATAAAGGTAAGAAAATTTAAAAAATAATATACAGAGACTTTACATAGGTTGGATTACAAATTATATTGTAATCAGATATATGTAATACTCTAGATTTAAAAAAGATTATATACCTTATTAGATTAATATGTTTTTTAGAAATTAAAGACGACTGATAAGTTGTAACTTTACAATTAAAATTATTTTAAGAATCTATCCTAAGTGATCTAGGAAATTTGAAACACCTGTTAGTTTAAATACAAATTTTCATGTATTTTTTTTGAAATTTATTAGAGAAATACATTCAGGTAATAAATATTTACAATTATTCTTTGATACTAGAAAATTTTTCATGCTTTAATGATTTATTTTTCCTTTTTAAGCCACATCTTTTCACTTCCGTTTTACGAATACCAGTTTTCTTATCACTAACTTTTTGTACATTTGAAATAAATCCTAACAATGGTTTATATTGTTATTTACTCATGATGTAGATACATAAGAACAACTATCTTTCAATCCGTTTCAAACTTTGTTAGTAAACTTACTATGTATAAATTTGATTTTGTAATATTTCGCTCTCTCTCTCTCTCCCTCTTTTAAAAATAAAATACACTAAAAGAATAAAGTGATTTAAAGATTAGTTGGCTGTAAAAAGTTACTATTTTCTGCGTCTGAGGCATAATATGAAGGAAATGAAGAACGAAGTATAATTTTATTTGGATAAATACGTGTTAAGTATATTTATTCAAATATAAGTACCAATAACCCTCTCGTTTTGGATGATAAAAATTAATTCTAGAAATTTAAAGTTCTAAACTTCTCTTAAAAGGTAGTTTTTAATGGCATGCATATAAAATTATTAGTAGTTTTCCTTAATTTAGTTTTTGCTTTTTCTTGTATATTCAGTTTCCCCTTCAAAAATTAAGGTATCCGACTACCCTATAATTGTGAATTTTGCCAAAAATGGACAATTTTTTTATGATTTTATTTTATAGGCCATTTTATTAGCTTCATAAAAATACCAGGTTTATTATTTTCCGTTCACTAGAACAAAAACTGCAAGTGTTTTAGTAAAAGCAGATGACCTTACTTTAAGGAAGATGTCATACCTTAAAACGGTGTTTTACTCAAAATGTGTTTTTATGAAAATGCTCAAACGGGGACAGCAATGCTCAAAAAGTTCTGAAAATAATTAAATGAAATTTTTTGTGTATGTTCTGTATAATAGTAGAAGTGGTTTAACCTTGAGATTTAACAATCACTATTTTAGTACAAAATTTACAGTCCCTTATGTGAATAGAATCACTGCTATTTTAAGCAATTTCATATAATAGCTAAGATAAGGTACTCTAGTTTTTGTAAAAATTAAAATATCTCCTATCCTGAAGGTTATTTCGAAAATGCATAACATAGCAATACACTAGAATTGAAAAATTGAAAATTTGTTCATAAACTTTTGGTACAGAATGGACCACGTTTATGTTATTTTTTGTAAATTTTTACCCATTTTTTCCCATTTTAGTAATAATAATTTCTTTTTTTTTTCTGAATTTTAGCATATTTTTCTTAAAATGTACTAAACAAATCTAAAAAAAAAATCTCCATATCTCCATTTTTTAAAAAAAATTTGTCGCAAGTTGTCGGATACCTTAAGTACATGTCACAGTCAAATGGCCATAGTGCATATATATATCCTACTTTCTATATATGTATATATATAGAGAGAGAAATTTATGCAACTTGAGAAAGGAGCTAAATGAAACTTTGATTAGGTAATTGCAGGTTAACTACATTAATAATAACTGAAATGAAATGCTTATTTTTCTGTGAACTTAACACAACTGCTAAAATACTTAGGAATATTTTGCAAAAGAAAAGTTAGTATTTCATTATTCGAAATCTTTTAGAGACATGTGTGGACCCATAAGGACAAAAGGCTAAATAATGGGAGCTGTATAATACGAGTGGTTTCCGTACAGTTCTGAGAAGGACTTGTAGGAAAGCTCTGCTGGCTTACTCTCCCTCTAGAGCTATTTTGATTTAAGTATACAATATATTTTACAGTATAATATATAGAAAGATACGTAGATTGGAGGGGAAAAAATTAGGATTAAAGTCTTCTCTTTATCGATACTGATTTTGATTATAGTTTCATCAAAGCTCTATTATATATTTGATTTTTCTATTTTCACATATAATTGGGAGATGCATATTATTTTGGAAAAAAAAAGTTTTTAGTGATACATAATATATAAAACTAGATCACACAATGAACTTTTTAAGATGTATGCCACTAATAGCACATAATATATTTAATAAACATAGTTAAGTAATTGTGTGGTGTGAGTATAAATAAACTCATGTCCAGATCTCTTTGTGTTAGATTTTGAAGAACGTATTCATGCTATTCATCGAAATTCACAACTTGAAATCATTGCATTTTGAGAAAATATCTGTCTAAAAATTTTTCTAAAATATAGGAAACGAATTAATGATAAATATGCATTCAATTTTCCTTTTTAGACGTGTTTTAACGATTATATATACCTTGTCTTTTTTGAGGTCATAAGGAATCGTATGATTTTTCCAGATTTTGATCGCGACTGTCATAAAATAATGAGTTAGTGATGGAAGACTGAGGATATTCTTTCATGCTAAAGGAAATGAAAATGTAAATGCAAGCAGTTTGTAAGCTGAATCCATATGTGAATTTCTTAACTCATTTTACAGACAATTGTTACGATACAGTTCTTTAAACCTATACATTTCTTGGTAGATACGTCACTGTTCTTAACACATGCCATTTAAGTCCTCAGCATAATCTTAACAAGGGGAAAACTATTCAACTTTTTTCCTTCCTCATTATTAATAGTTAAAATGTTGAAACACACAAATTTTTAGATAATTTAGGGTGATTTCTGTGAAAAGTAGAAATATAACAGAAATTTGAAAGCTGTGCTCATAAAGAAAATTCTAAAAGTCTTATACTTTCAAATTCATTTGAACTTCCTTAGACATGTAATTAGAGTTATGGCCTTAGATATGTAAGACAAAAATTATGGCATCATTATGCTATTCAAACCTAAAAATTCTAACTTTTCCTTTGATTCTTAAATTATGCTTTATGAACAATTTGTTCTTTTTATTCAGGCTTTCTATGTCTTTAAATATAATCTCTCTTTTTGACTTCCTTCAAAACTACATTCAGAATTTGGGTTCTTAAATTCATTAATAAGCAAATCGCATTTTGTCCATCCAGCCAGGGCTTGAGTAGGAATTTTCTGTTTTAGTTTAATTTAATTCATGAAAATAACACTACAAATTTGGCTAACAAAGTACAATTAAAATTTACAAATATTCTAAAATTCGCGAGTCATACTAGCAAACAACTTCTATAGCTTTTTTGTTTAAATTTTAAAGTAAAATTTCAGTGCAAACTTTTTAAAAGAAATGCATAAATTTAAACGAAAAATTTTATGTACAAAAAGTTTATAATGAATAGAAGTAACAATTTTCTCTCTCTCTCTCTGTATATATATATATATATATATATATATATATATATATATATATATCAAATCTTTCGAAAGATGCTTCAGTAACTATGAAGATAGTATGATGACTATTTTGTAAGGTTAAAACCAATTGTAGTGATTAGCAAACTTTCTTCGTTCTATTTATAATGCTAAGAGAAATCCAAAAGATTATCATGGATACGTTATCAGTATCTGTTATTAATCATCAAATCAAGACGCATATCTAAAATACGTAGATATGCGCCTATAAATACTAGTGATCACCTATACATAGTTCAGAGATTTATAAACGAATTCATTTAGTAAGCAGAACGGTTATAGATAATTTAAATCTTATCCATAAAAGTATTGAAGTTTTACCTCTGTTTTTGTACATTGAATGAAATTAAGCATTCTTATAAAAATGTTCATCAGTTGATCGTTCTAATTTTTTTTTTCGATATCATTTTTCTTTTTACGTATAGAAGTTAAGTTTATTGGGCATTTCATTTATTCCCCCTATATGATTAATATAATGACAATAATAATATTCTTATATATTAACGATATCCTTTTTCTGCCAATTTCAAAGAACTTCAGGTAGATATAATCAATTATAAGAACAGCATCAGGAAGGATTAAGAAATTAAATGTTAGTATTTTATAACACCAAATGTATTATGCAACAAAAAGAAAAAAGCGTAACTCTCACATTTCCTTCACACAAAAGCAAAACACTAAGACTTTCGAGCCGATCAACTTTGAATGGTGCACTGAGGGTTTGACCCCCTGAACGCAAGTGGGTAATAACCCTTTGGAGCCCCATTACAATGGGAAGTAAATGGCGTCAATCTGTTCTCACTCAATTCCTGAGGACACACAGATGCAGAGAATGGAGGCGCAATTAACGCCCGATATCCACTCCGTTTTATAGATTTGACCCGATGAGACAGGTGCGCTTAATCGAGACCTTCCATTATCCGGCAAATGATTAATTAAGCTTCAGACTTAGGCCAGTTAAAAGAATCATTTCACTTGTAATGAGGAATATGGATGCTTTAACAAAAGGGGAGACCTATTTTTTTCCCCTACATAGCCCTTAATATGAGTCCATCTATTCCATAGGTGGAAATGAACTATTTGCATTTTCTTTCGCTAAGTGCCGTGGAAGAATAATGCAAGGAAATACTTAAGTTTGATAGTTTTCTCATCTTATTAGAGTTGCTTGGTATTAAATATGTGCAACATTGGTGAATTAAAAGGGCTTGTGTTTTAAAACAGCCCATGAATGGTTCTCTACTGGAGACTTTGCAATATTTAGGTGAAAATTAAGTTCAGTTTATGAATTGTTACGCACTCTCGAGTAAATATCTTGTTAAAAGTCTATTATTCTTGTTTAAGACCTTTTTAGTTTTTACTTATTTCTATTATTTTGCGTTAAAATGGGACTATTTTACGTATGTTTAATCTAAGTTTTTATAAAGAACGAAGTATTATTTTTTAAAAATTAGATGGTACAATAATATTTGTATAATTTTATATGAACATCATTGTAAAATATAATAATTTAAATTTGATTATATCTTTTTTATATTGATTTCTATCCGTTACCCGCCTACTTCGCTGGGTATTTCATAATGTTGTATGAGTAAAATAACCGTGAAAACTATTGATGCCCAAATACTACCATTAAGCTTTATATTCTATTCAAACACATTCCTCGCCTCTTAATTTAAAATGGACGAATTTCTAAAGTCTTTTTTCTAAGTCCACCTAATATTCTAACGCAGCCGATTTTCACAAAACCCTCTCTCTCTACTCAAATAAAGAAACGCGCTTACCAGATTTCAAGTCTATAGGTATAAATGTTCAAAGACGACAATTTTTATCTTTGAGCCACCTTAAACCCCCTCGGTTGTCGATTCCTCTGAAATCCATTTTTAGCGGATCTTTACTCAACAAATAAGCCATACTTACTGAATTTTAACTCTGTGGTTCTAATAGTTAGAAAACGGGAATGTATTTATCTGTAACGTCTCCTAACCCTCGGAACACCTCTTGGGAGTTGATTTCCACAAAATTCGTTCTTAGCGGATCTCTACTAAGCAAAAGAAACATACTCATAATATTTCATATATGTGAGCGTCATAGTTTAGGAAATATTGTGATGAGTGAGTGCGTAAATCGCTTTTCTCATTTATACATGTAGATTTTTTTTATAAAACTGAATAAGAGATTATAAGCAAAAAATGAATTTAAAATCACATTATTTATAAATATAAAATAGTTAACTTAATCATTGCTGATAATGTTCCTTTTTTTCATGAGAATCATTTTAGAAATTTAATTATTGAATCACATTTTGTATTAAAAGAAACATTGCTATGTAAGATATTCTTTAAAAATTGTAAAAAATGATAAATGGTTTCAACCAGGGCTTCGAAAAGCAATTCTTTTCGTTCCGGTCCAACTAAAAATAAATATATAGGCTCAATTCCGGTTTTTGTTCCTCCAAAAATAACCGTTTTTGGTTCAGTCAGGTTCAAAGCCCTGGTTTCAACATGATGTTTTTGTAGTATAATAATGTAATTTGTTCACATCAACATAAATGAATTTTTTGGGGGAGATCTTTGATTTTTTTAAAATTATTTTTCAGTAGTTCTTTTTTAATTAAAAAATATTGGAATTCTAAAAATTTAATAACTTTTTAAGGCTTAATGATGGTTTTTTTGTACATTTAATATACAAGATAATTACGAGATGAATACGTGTTTTTCCCATTCGATAATTCAGAACACCAATCGCATTAACGATATTCTACAAAGTCTTCTCGTAAATCAACTTTTTAGCATTTTTTATTGGTTATTATTAATTGGGTTGTATGGAAGAAAACAATATTTTCACTGTGCTGAAAGACGAGAAATATTTCATGCTCAATGAGTTGTACAAGTCCTAGTGTCATTGAAAACCTGCCCTGTAGAGAGTGAGAAAATCCAGAGAAAATTAGTCTTCTAGATACGACTAAAAAACCGTTTTCATCTAATTTTGGATTCAGACTGCATAACGTTGAAACCTTTTTGATAGATTTTTCTTGTTTCAATAAATCAATTTTACGATTAAAAACAGATTGTTGTGTCTATTTTATCCAATATAGCTCTGCATTTTCGATTTCTGGAGCTGTAAGCTCACTTGAAATTTTAGGTTTCCTTTTTTTCTTTCTATATTATTAAGAAATCTTAGCACCATGCTGTAATATTATATACTCTTTGAAGATTACTAAATTTTTCTAGTTTTAGCAAAGATTCTGGAACTCTATAAGCTGCACAAGATAACTGCGCTGAAGACACGGCAGATCTTTTTTCATCTAAGATCGTTTGATTGAATTCAATATTTTACGTTTTGCCATTTTTCTATTGACTTTGACAACCATTCTGGACTATTTTCCATGAGACTGTTTGTGGTATTTTCTCTCTAGTTAACAAATCATTAGGATTTTCTTTCCCAGAAATATTTCCAAATTTTTGGATCAGTTAAACACTGAATTTCGGTCATCCTGTTTGCTTCAAATGGCTTTCAGTTTAGTGCTGAGCCTTTAATCCAATACAATGTAATAGTGGAATCTGACCACATACAGATATTTAAATTTTGAGAGTTAAATAATTTCTTTAAATATTTATACATCCTTGCAGCTATTACGGCCCCCACAAGCTCGAGACGAGGTATAGTTAAACGTTTTATAGGGGGAACTCTACATTTTACCCAAACAAAACTGGTCCGAATTTTGTTAAGTAGTAGAGAGGATGGTGCACGATAATGTGAGGCTTCAAGCTCTCAAGTTGGCGTGGTTTGGGATGTTTGCAGAAGGGAGTGCTAGATCAGGTGAGGAGTCACGGTTAAGTGATAAGGTATCATCCTTTTTACTTGGCTGTGATTCAAAATTACGAGGTCCGTCTCCAAAAGCCCCCGTGTTGCTTTGGTTATTTAACAATCAATCGTCACCCATTACATTAAATGAATGAAGACTCGTTTTAGTATGGTTTGGTATAACGAAGGGAATGGTACGATAATTTGCTATGAGCTTTCATTAGCATTTGAATTGAAGCCTCGTTTCGGGAAAAGTTTCAAAAATCGCGGAATCTTTGATTGATTACCTAGTATACAGCAAAAATGCGACAGATTTATTATATACATATGCGTTAACATTTAGACAATTAGCATTAATTAATAAAATAAATTGTAATAAACAATTTATTTTATTAATTAATGCTATTACAGTTTGCAAGTATTTAAATTAGACTGAATTGATGTTTATTGACAGAGGGTTTTTCATTACCTTTTACAGTTGCCACAAAAGGGCAGTTAAACTTTACATTTAATCTCGTTCCCAACAAATGCTATTTATTAATTCAATAATTTATTTTCACTGTTTTTTGTTAACAAAATCGACAAAATCAGAAGAATCAATTGGTGGTGTTGTCTTGAGGTATGATACGAGTTGGAAGACTTTCGACCATAGACCCCCTCCCTCCCTCCCTCCTTGAAAATTTTTTTGTGTGCACTACTGTTAGCAAAGTATCATGAAAATTATTAAGTGACGAGTTTTAAGTACTTTGTATAACTAACAAAAATGGTATGTTTTAATATGTTAATTATAAAATTATTTTCTGTCTGGACATACTTTTTTAATTACAAATTAAAATACTGTTTTTTATCCTCAAAAGCATTGACTGCAATACTAAAAAGCCCTGTTTAACGCATATGTATACTATGTCGCGAAGAGGTAGTTGTTAGTAATCATATTGCTGAAAATCAATAACTTTTCCATAAACAAAAAAAACAAAAAAAAAAAATCGCCTATGTTATTTTATTAATAAGACTATTTTTTTTATAAAATAAAATCCTTTTTATTAAAATTTTTAGTGTATTGAATAATTTGCACATTAAACACAAAGAGATAAGTTCATGTCACATCTGATTTAGTATCTGTTATGGGGTTAGAGTATTATTTTACGACTATTTTTTTAGTTATATTTAGAGTTGTATGCAAGGAAAACATTTTATTGAGTATAACTTTAAAATCCAGACCATATTCCCTTAAATGAAAAAAAAGTCTAATAAGTTTGTTTGTTTTTAGTTTTCGAAACAAGTAAAATAAAATGTGCGGAAAATTTTAATTTAAAATGGAATATCGTAAAGGTTCTATGTTCATTTTAATAATATCACATAATATCACATAACGAGCTTTAAGAATATTTTTAGCTTAAAATGTCTTTATCCTAATGTTTCAAATAGAATAATGTACTGAAAAAAATATTTTCAAAATGGACATATTCTTGACCAGCAGGAAATCTTTAAGAATGAAGCAACTAAATAATTTGCGCTCTCCAGTTAAAATTCTTTACGAAGCTTCCTAAATTTTTCTCTCTTCATTGGCTCTTTCTTCAAACAAAGTGCGGACATAATTTGAAACAAACAATAGGAGTCGTAAATGAACATTAAGCGTACGTTTTTTCTTCAACACTCAAGAACAGGAAATCCTTTTTTTCTCTCTCTCGAATGTCATCACAGCAGCATTATTGAATTTCGACCTCATCGACTAATCCCACGACTTAACCAATCGATTCAAGGATAAGTAATTTATTTGTGCCATTATTTCCCTGCTTTCTTTTTTCGAATGCCTTTTTCGTCCGGAAGCAGCATGTGCAACTACGGTCGCAGTTTGAGCAGAAAAAAGATATAAGAAGCCATAAAAAAAAAGACTGCTGTGGTATGTCCAGTAGCCTCAAGGGCTTAGGGGAAAAGACTCGAGTTATGCCTCTCATAAATGCACATAATCTCTGTTGGCACAACTCTGATTTTCCAGCCCGACGGCCATAAAAGCCAATCACGCAAATTATCCGTTCGCTTATCGCTCGGTGCTGCGGATGGTTCGGCAGCCCTTAACACGATTTCCAGCTCCTGCCAATGGGCGACGGGCAAGGACATCACGTGGGGGCAGGCAACCCCCCCCCCTCCCTGTGACGTCATGTCGAGATATCGATGGAGGATTTCGGGTCGACCGAAAACTCGACGGAGCGATCGCAAATGACGGGAATGACGATAACGATATATACCCCCCTCCCTTTTTTTTCTGTTTTGACGGTTCTAGGTAAACATAGCAACGCAGTTTTCTTTTATCTATCAGCAAGATAACGCGCGCGAACGGATCGGGATTTAACTCACGTATGTCTCTTTCACGTAAGATGGACCTCTAGCAATTTGGGTTTGTCTTCAACAATAATATACAACCAGATCAAATCGAGTTGGGGGGGGGGGAGAAGTCGTATCTATGAGATGATAAAAACATACAAATGTATAAAGAGTAGTAATGTGTGATAGAAGTGATATTCGGTGTGGGAAATGTGAAATGTCGAAAATAATTATATTAAAATATGGCGAATGCGTAAGCACGAATGTGGCTGAGATATTAAATTTATTTAATGGTGAATTTGAATGGCAAAAGATGTCAGCGTCGTATCTGTGAAGTGTTTTATGGTTGCTATTTTTGTTGTGAATAATTATTCTGGAAAACAAGCGTGCTATTTTAGTTTTTACGTAACGTTTCTCATGAGCATTTGCTTCCTTTCCATCGCTATCCTATAATTTTTTAAGGATGGATTGTTTCAATTTTAATTGAACAGGGTAGGGAAGAGGAATTTTCTACATATTTATATATATTTCTTCTAATATACTTTTATATTACAACTGGCATTAATTTATAAATATATACTATTTAACATAATTGAAAAATGACCCTAAATTATTTTTAGCTGCTCGATGCTTTTAGAAGGTTATAAGAAGTCTTTAAAATGATTTCTCAATAAAGCTATGCATGAGATGAAGTTATTCACCGGATGAGTGGCGAAGTTGGTTAGGCGCTGGCCTTATAAACCCAAGAGTTTTCGGGTTCGACCCCTGAGGTGCTGCGTCAAAATTACGTTGCGTTGACTGGTATTCCATCTATATGGCGTCGCACTAAAAAGTGATACCAGCTTCCGAGAAATGTACTAGGTCTGCAATTGTAGTTACTAATCCGCAGCTCAATTTAAATTATACACACACATATATAGTATTTCTGTGACTAAAACTATTCTACATGACTAAAGTTATCTTAGGTATATAACTATTTTTTGTAATGTATATATATATATATATTGTAAAGTTATTTAATATTAAAGAAGATGAAAAAAATAGCTATTACGTTACAATGTTTTATAAAATTTAACCATATTTTCAAAAATTTTATTAAATTAATTTTAAAATGAACATTTTTGTCTAAAATTTATTATTAAAAGCTCTAAAAAGCCCTTCATTTCCTTTTTGCGAACAATCTTCGACACAATAATGCAACAGGAAATAACACTTACAACTGTTAGATTCATTTTTTTTTGCAATTTAAAAATAAAATAACAAGGTGCCAAGACAGAATTAACGCGCATCAGCCTCCTATACACAGCGGGCCTTAAGTTACACTAGGACTAGAACCCGCGACACTCTGGGACACGATTTCGTGACCCGAACTAGACTAGACTGCGCGGCAGCCATGTCATTTACGTGAAAGCCTTTTAAAGTATTATGCGTTTCATCTCTAGAGATAATACATAAATTAATTTTGAAATGATTAATTAAAATAGCGTGGTTACTGGTGTAAATAGATAAGATTGCTGAATGATGAGTTAAGAAATATAATTAATTGATTAAAATTTTTAAAAAAGAACTAATGAACTATATTTTTTATAATCATCAACAAAAGCATGATTTATTTATTTATTTTAGTGAGATATCTAGCGGTAGTATCAATTTCAGATTCAAATTTTATAGAAATACTAGCTTCGAGTTATAATGATAACAAATTATTATAATATATACATATCTATATAGCGCACACAAAAATGTTTCAAGAGGGGGGGGGGTGTCCATTGTCGAAAATCCCCCAACTCGTATCATACCTCAAGACAACATCAATTGATTCTTCTGATTTTGGCAATTTTGTTAACAAAAAACGGTAAAAAACAAATTATTGAATTAATAATTAGCATTAATTAATAAAATAAATTGTTAATTGCAAGTACTTAATTAAATTTTACATAATATATATATATATATATATATATATATATATAGGATTATCATCAATCGAAAAAGCTCAAGGGCTTTGGGGGTGTTCGGACCCCTAGGACTCCCCCCTTGTGTACACCACTGTATATATATATTATTTATAAAATAAACTCTGAATTCTATAACGGAAAACTAACCTGTTCTAAAACGAAGTGCTTCATTATCACTAGTGAAACATGATGTCTTACATTAATCTATCAGTTTACATTTCTATTGATGTTCTGAAGGAAACAATATCGATTCTGAAAACATCATTATTCGTGTTTATATCGATTGCTGACGTGAATAAAACAAATCTGGCCGTGTACTTTGACACTGCATAAATATTGAAACACGTGGACGATTCATCGATAAATACTTCTCTTTGATGATGCCGACTCTACAGGGGGAACTGCCATGTTTGTTCACTAGGGACCCTGTCAAAGCTGACAACGATAATGTTCAAATGATGGTGCCTTATAAGCGATGAACTGAAGGGAAGAAGCACGTGGAGAAAAGGAAAAAGAAGACGAAAATAAAACGTGGTTTTTCTCTCCGGGTAGGCTCAAAAACTTGCTAACTTATTTATAACTTTTTAATCGCTTATGATTCGTTGACATGGTATACTTTTTTTCTTCTAGTGTAAAGGTGATGTAAAATTTTTTTATCCAAAAACAATAATGAATTATTTATAGGTGCAAAATTACAATATATACATATAAATATTTCGATGTTCTTTCCTTTCGTATTTTAATTAGAAGCCGCGGTAGCTTTGTGGTCAAGGTATCGGATCGCGGCTGGCATGTCATGAGTTTGAGCCCAGCACCACTGGTGTTGGGGAGCGATGCACATTAAACCTGTCGAGAGCTCAAACGTCCTCCCATTGGTGTGGTGTGGTAGTTAGGAGAGGGGGTGCCAGCTCAGGTGTCGTCTACGTCACTTGACCGTGGTTCAAAATTACGAGGTCCATTCACCAAAAGCCCTCGTGTAGCTGAACAGTGCGGCGTTAATATTCACTCACTCGCTCGTATTTTAATTATTTAACTGTATTTTTTATATTTTGAAATAGAATTTCCCCAACCCCAGTTGTAAGCATATCAGAATAATTGTCTATTAGTTTTTGGTGGAACTGGCAAGCCCCCAAAAAGAATTTTTTTGCTACATATCATGAAAGAAGAATCTCAAGGTGGTTCAAATACATTGCGATATTTATTGATTCCCAGTGCTTATCTCACAGCAACAAATCCAAGTATTTTGTCTGGTTTCAAATATTCCATGGAACTGTACAACTTTGCACCTTGGTGGATTAATTTCTCGTTTTAGATAGCTTTGTCTGCTATCCGGGGTCTGGGTTAGGCGGTCAGGGTGGGAATACCCCACCCTGACCCCCTGCACACGGTTGTGTGATTTAAAGGTTCTCCAATAATCCTAAGACTCTTTCTGCTACTTATACAGACGGTTTTCAGCACTTTTTTCCCCTTTAAGGTATCCGAATACCCTAAGACTGTGAATTTTGCCAAAAATTGACAATTTTTTTTTAATGATTTTCTTTTATGGACCATCTTATTAGCTTTATAAAAATACCAAGTTTATCATTTTCCGCTCACTAGAACAAAAACTACAAGTGTTTTAGTAAAAGCAGATGCCATTACTTTAAGCAAGATGTCATACTTTAAAACGCGTTTTACTCAAAATGTGATTTTTTGAAAATAATCAAACGGGGTCAGTGATTGCTCAAAAAGTTTTGAACATAATTAACTGAAATTTTTTCTGTAAGTTCTGTATAATAGTAGAATTGTTTTAACCTTCAGATTTATCAATCACTGTTTTATTACAAAATGTACAGTCCCTTATAGGGATATAATCACTGTCTTTTTAAACATACAGTAACCGATATAAAGTGCTCTAGTTTTTGTAAAAAAGAAAATATCTCTCATCCTGAAGGTCATTTCAAAATTGAATAATATAGTAACACATTAGAGAGATTGAAAAAATTGAAGATTTGTTCACAAACCTTTGGTGCAGAATGGGCAGAATTTTCCACAAGGCCTTTCAGTCTGTAAAAGAGGGAAATTTTGACATTAAATGAGAAACCTCAGCCGAACCCCTAAGAAAGCGCTGTAGACCTCCGGGGGTCCGCGGACCACAGCTTAAAAACCACTGTTTTAGAAGAGAAGAATAAATATATTTCCTAAGACACGCTTTTGAATAATTTAGAAATATTTGTTGACAATAAATTTAACTTTGGGTCTGAAATAGACTTAATTATAATCAAATAATCAAATAAGAATAAAAGCATTAAAATAAAAAAAATCATTTTAAAAAAAAGTGCAATGGGAACACAAAAATATTTCTTCAATGGCTCAACAGCCTTGAGTAGACCCTGGTGTTCTCCAGGCATCTCTACTTTTGTCAACTGTTTTCCAGTTTTTAACCTTTAAAATATTAAGATCTTTTTTGATACATTCAATTCATCTTAGCATTGTCTGCCCAGAGATCTATTTCCCATGGGCTTTGCCAGTAAGATTTTCTTTCAGCAACGATCTTCATTCATTCTAACCAGATGACCAGCCCATTTAAGTCTCTGTAATTTGATGATTTTTACAATATCATGCTGTTTGTGTGTGAATTTTATATTCTAAATAGATCTTCTTTTCCATGATCCATTCATGTTTCCTCATCACGTAAAGTCAATTCTTAAGTTTCTGATGTATAAGTCAGGACAATTTTTAGAAGACTTTTGCAACCAAGCGATTTAGTTCTTTATTTGAGAAAGTTGCATTTAAATAACTCTTTAGGGCATAAAAACATTTATTTGCAGAAATGAATCTCTTATCAATTTCTGGGGCCAACTCATTTTTTTAATTATTTATCTCCATTCCCAAATAAGTAACACTATTCATTAACTTTTTCAAATTTAAAATTGCCACTTTCTATACGACTAAGTCGTAAGTCAGACTTTAAGCAAGGTAAATGTTTAGTTTTATTTTTGTTTACAGATAAGTTAATTCTTTTACCACCTTGTATAAAAGTATTGGGTAAGGTAAATTATTTTAGTATTTTCGTTATAAGCTTTTGTTAATTCATCGGTCAAGAAAATAAGATACAAACGATTTGAATGTTGGCAGTGGCGGACGAAAAAAAGGAGGGGAGATTTAAGGGTTGACCCGCATAGGCAAACAAATTTTAAACATTTTACCGTAGAGAATACCTCTCGGTGCTTTCGTCTTGGTGTTTTTTAGATTGTGGCTGGAGTGCCATGAGTTCAATCCTAGTACCGCTGAAGGTTTACCGTGTAGAAGGAGAAGATGCCTGTTAAATCTTTCAAGGCACAAAAAATATCCTCCATTGGTATGATAGTTAGGAGAGGGGTTTGCCAGCTCAGATGTCGCCCTTATCACTTGATAAGGATTCAAAATTACGAGGTCTGTCTCAAATAGGCAACTTTATAGGGCGACATAAATGCAACTATCACTCATGACTGAGTGGATAACATTTATTCAAATCTGAAGTCAAAGTTAGTCTGATTTACGAGAGAAAGAGGGAACGATGTGAGAGGATTTAATATTTCTTTTATTTAAAATATTTTAAATTTAATAATTTTTAAAGTCATATTTATTGGCACAAAAAGATTAGAAATGCTATTTATATATTTTGTCATGTTGGATAAAATGAAGTTTTCTCCTTTAATTTCCTTTGTCGCAAATGGGCAAAATCAATTATTTTGAAAATCATTTGAAAAACTGTATTCTTTCACTTCACTTATTGCTTCAACACCTATCTCTACAAGGTTTGATCTTCAGTTACTTACAACTTGAAGAAAAAGCAACCTCTTGCATTCCAAGAAAATTCACCCGGATTTACGAATATATAAGAATTTATATTTCAATAATGCTTTTTTTTTTATTTTGCTGTAATACTCAATCATAGATTCCAAACTTTCAGGACTATATGCACAGAAATATCAGACTTTTCCCACAAAATTCCCCCAAAAGTGGGATGGTAACGTAATAATGTCATTGTTCTTTCTTCAAAATTCTGAAAAATTTCATTGAGAATCGAAATTTTAAAATAATAAAACATATTTCAACAACAAATCTTTAAATACATTGATTATCCTTTAGGAGAACATACCGATTCAAGGCTCAATTATAATTTACCGTAAAATTTAATGACACTTGAAAATCTTTTTCTCTCAAGGGATTATTTTTCCCTCTAAAATTTAAAGAATTTTCGAAATGATACCGTGAGATACTGTACTAAAAAACTTCAATTCTTATTTAACGGTTTAATATGATGTTAATCCAAATTTTGAGAGAAGCATTTAACAGAGATTAGTTTGTTGAATGTTTTTAGCCTCACATTTAAATTCTTTTAACTTAGTTAAATAGCCTTGTAATCTTGAACTACGGTCAGAAGCCGACATCAGAACTGGCACCCGACTGGCCTCATTCATGAAGGAGAAGACTTGGTGCCAGTGGCACACACAAAGGGGGGGGGGAGGTCCCGGGTAAGGACCCTTTCCCCATAACCCTTGATTTTTTTTCGATTGATTATAATCCTTTGTAAGAAGTAGATAAAATTTAATTATTTGTTATTAATAATTTTATTGATTAATGCTAATTATTTATTCAAATATTAATTTTTTACTGTTTTTTGTTCCCAAACATCGACAAAATCAAAAGAATATGTTGGGCGGCGTATTGGAGCATGATATGAGAACGGTGGACTTTCGACCCTGGACCCTCCCCCTTGAAAATTCCTGTGTGCGCTTAGTGTTCTAACATATTAAATACGCATAAGCACTCGTAACATAACGATTTTAGTCTTGAAATTCTGCGGGTAAAACACTCTATTCACCAACTCGGTTTCGGAGAGTTATATTAAGGTCGCATTATAAAGCAATGCAAGTGCTTTGGGCGACGGACCTTATAATTTCGAACCATGTTCAAGTAACAGGGATAACCTCTGAGCTGGCGCTTTCCTCTCCTAACTACCATACCAACGGGAGGAGCCTTGAAAGATTTAACGAGCAACCACCTTTTCTGCATGGTGGATCTTCAGTAGCACCAGGATTCGAGCCCATGACACTCTGGTCACGAGTTCGTGACCATAACCATCTACGATTTCTGAACTCAACCATCAAGATTATAGCATTCTTTTTCAACGGATAGTAGTTATAATAATCGTTACATGTTATTTCTGCTTTATTCTTCCTTATCTTTTTATCAGCAAATAATTTATCCCTATAAATCTATACAGCAATGTGCAATATCAGCGGCAGAAGTAACACTTTGTGAGATTTTGAATAAATTGGCTTGTTTCGATTATCTTGAGTGTTGGGCACGTTCCGTTACGAAGTCCACAGTCGGTAACACTTAAGCGAAAGCAAACAAGTTCTCTTATCTGTTGACATGATTTCTTCCAAATAATGAGCACCGGAAGAAAAGAGAAGAGAGTCGGGGGCCTTTGAAGTAATAGATCTTTCTTACTTACCTAAACAGGGATTATTTTCTGGGTTGAGTGTTAAGTGGTAGATAAAAGCACATCATCGCTTAATCAACAATGAAGCTGCGATTATTGCAGCACAAAGAAATAAGTACACAACGATTCCAGTATCAAGTCTTGTTGATTTTAGAAACAGAGCGGAAAAGGGAGTTTCATTGGTTATAATCAGCACCCAATTAGTGCTGTCAAAAATATTTTTAAAATAATCGAAATGGACTTGAAAATTTGATTTGATTTTTTATTAGTGTCACATTTTGAAACTTCGCATTGGCTATTGGTAATAGACCTTATAATTTTGAGCCTCGTTCAGGGACGAGAACGACAACTGAGCTGAAATTGCCCTCTCCAAACTTTCAAACCACACTAAAAGTGAAGGTTTTGAGTCTCGACAAATTTAACGAGCAAAAACTAACCAGTAAAAATTATAATACTCTAGGTCTGTGGAGGGAGAGGGCATAGTTTTTTCTGTCTAATTTAGAATCATATTAAGAAGAGTATTTGAGTTTAAAATATTGTACATGCTAAACAGGTATACTTTTTTCTTTGATTAATAAAGTTACCCTAAGAAATAAAGTCATAAGCTATAAATTTTTATCAAAAAGAAAAATTCAAAACAAGTTTTAGATTTCCTCGAAAGAAAAAAAAAAGTTTGTGTAAAGTATAATAAGTATTTTTAGATTAGTTAAAGTAATGCTTTAATTGATATAAAGGGAAAATTCCTTCAAATAAAGAAACAATAGATTAACCAAAAAATAAAGACAGTCATAAGCTCTACTTTTTATTTTTTTCTTACCTTTGTACGTGAAAAAAATTAATCATGTGGAAAGGATTCCTAATAAGCTCTACTTAGTGATACCAAGTTTTATAGGTGTGTACGGTTTATCCATTAATAGTAAGGGGAAAAAACTGGCAGAAATGGAATGCTGCTGGAAAGTATTTAGTTTATTTGAAATTAGTATAAAAACAGTAAAACTGAGCATATTAAACTTTTTGAATGGAGTATTTTTAATGACAAAATGCAAAAATCTGCTAAGAAATTTAGGAAAATATTTTTTGTTATCTGTAATCTTAGATGCGATGGTACAATGTCACAAACAGAAACAAAATATCAGAAGGCACCAGTTCCGTTTAACAGAAGCCTTAGAGATACTTCAAAGAAAAATATTGTCAAACAACACGCTAGCATTAACGTACGCTTTGGTGATTTGAAGTTGAATTGAATCTCCTGTTTCTTGTTATTGTGACATTTTTGAAAATCGATTTTTCTTAGAATACTTCCTTTCTAAGAATTTATTCCTTTTCTTGCCTCTTCACAAAAAAATATACTTTTTCTTTCAGAATATTAGGTCATTAATATTAAATTGTAAAATTATAATTTATAGTAAATTGATTTGCTAGAATTCGACAACTCGAGAAAGAACAGAAAATCGAAAGCTTAAACAGTCATTTTGTACAGATTTTTTCCCTATTTATTTTAATTCTTTAGAAAATCGAAGTGTAGGTCTGACGTTAGCAAACATATAAATTGTCTCAATAAAATCACATAATTTCTTGCAATCCCTTCATTACATACAAAGAAAAAAAATTGCATGTTAGTTTTTATGAACACTTTATTAATGAAATAACGATAAAAGGAACCATAAGGGAAATAATTTCACTTATGAAAAAAGAATCATATTTGTATAGAGTCAGTGGCACACAAACTTTGGGGGGGGGGGTTCTCGAGGCCTGCCCCTCACAAAGCCCTTGATTTTTTTTCGATTGATTATAATCCTATGCATATAGTACGTAAAATTTAATTAAATATTTGCTTTTAATAATTGTTTATTAATTAATGCTAGTTATTTATTCAATAATTAATTTTTATACTGTTTTTTGTTCCCGAAAATGGACAAAATCAAAAGATTATGTTGGGCGGCGTATTGGAGCATGATACGAGAATGGTGGTACTTTCGACCCTGGATCCCCCCCCCCTTCCTCTTGAAAAATTCCTGTGTGTGCCACTGTATAGAATTGAATAAAAAACACCTCACAATAAAAAGGAAAAAAAAATATTTCCGACATAGAAGTATTTTTGAACTTATAAACACAAAGTAATATTGATTGTAAGAAAACATTTTATATTCCTCATCATCAATAACTAAACACCATAATATTAATAATTCTTTAGTCCAATCAGATCATAAATGTAAACACGTGTGAGTTTTTCTACTTTTTTTATTTAAAAAAAAATGTATATGAGACGTTATAGACAAGACGAAATGAAGAGCAAGAATTAACGTTATAACTCGTTTTCTTCCTAATTTTTCCTCATGATAATTACGAGCACAAATTACCCATCATATATAGGGGGGATGTACAGTCGTGCTCAAAATCTTTATGTTGGTGTAGTATCGAAGTTTCGAAAAGTGATCCAGCTCAAGTATTGTTTTCGCAACTCAACCAAGGCTCGAAATTACTAGGTCCCTCTCTAATATACCTTGTGTTGTCTCGAAGTGTGACGATTATGAACAATCAAATCATCTCTTTCTAATGCAATGCTTTATTTTGTTTTTATTGACCACTTCAAAATTAGCATAAAGTTTCAATTGAAGTCGTTTAATGAGTAGTGGTGCAAATCTAACCAATTGATCTAATTTACGATTGTGATTGAAAAAGAAATGATTTGTGTGAAATTAACAATAGTTTGATGATAACAGGATTGTTACTTTATAATAATTAGGGACACTTATATCTGAACGTTGAATGCGTTTTACTATTGCATATGCACATCCCCTCAATGATTCATCCTATCGCTCAAAAATTTAGTTCAGCTATTTTTTAAGCAAAGGTTAATAAGCCCGAGAATGCTTACGGAATAATGTGATCTAATTGTATCGAAGGAATACTAATACTTTGTAGAGAAGACTGAAAAGTAATCCTTAAATGACCTATAAAATATGCTAAACATGCTAGCCTCTCTTTGCTCATTCTGCCTTTAAGGCATTTTTTTATCGGATTAGTCCATATCTCTCTTCTAATGAACGCAAAAAAAAAAAAAAAAAAAAAAAAAAACACTAACAACATATTTTGAACAGTATGAAGACAGTTGAATCTATACATAGAAATATTTTGAAAAACAGTTTTCAGGCCAGGGAAACTTTAATAATATGTTTGAATAGCAATGCTAAAATTACTAAGATCTTGAAAGTATTTTTATTCCATTCATTCTAAAAAGTACTGTTTTCTTTGCTTAAATTATGTTATGAATATCTAGACCTAACGTTTCAAATGTATGATGCGATACATTTACCTATGAAACTCAGTTAAGACTTAATTTTCAAGCCTAAACCAAACTCGACAAATATTTTCAAATAGATAATTTTGCCTATTTTCATATCAATTCGTTGCACTAACTAAAATCACCTGTTTATTATACTGAAATTAAGAAACTTTCTACAAATACGTACTTTTGTTTACTATAGAATGCACAAACTCTCTATTCAACTTTGTAAGCAAAAGAAAGGAAATTTACATCAGAAAAATAATTGATTCAAGTTGCAATGAGAGTGTAATAAACTATACTGTACCTTCTAGAAGTGCACCGATAAGCATATATAAGGAAATTAAATTATTGAGATTCTGTTAATTCTCTTTTACAAAGATGATGCAATTCATACTTTTTTTCCTACCGTCTGATATAGGACTTAGATATATTTCATTTAAGGCCACCTTCGCTGAATAATTTGTAAAAAATGACACCCATATTCGGAATTCTTTTAGATAGAGAATTGTTCGAATTATAAATTTATATTTTAAAATAAAAATATGAAAGATGCTTAAATTATTACTTTTTAGCTTACATAATTCCTCTTACAAGTAATCTAATTCTAGATTTATATTATAAATATTTCAAAGATTTTGAGAATTGATTAAAGGCTACATGGATTGAAAAAACACAGATTGTGTACATATTATTTACTAATAAAAGAAAATTTACGTGTAGACCTCAATAAACATATACAGTAGCGCACACAAAAATTTTTCCATGGTCGAAAGTCTCCTAACTCGTATCATGCCTCAAGACAATACCAATTGATTCTTCTGATTTTGTCGATTTTTTTAACAAAAAACAGTAAAAAAATAAATTATTGAAATGATAATTAGCATTAATTAATAAAATAAATTGTTAATTACAAGTACTTAATAAAATTTTACGTTATATATTTTATAGGACTGTCATCAATTGAAAAAAACTCAGGGGCTTTGGGGGTTGTCCGGACCCCCTGGACTTGTGAGCGCCACTGAACATATACATATATTCTGATAATATATTAATCACATATGAGAACTTTTTAATATACTGGATTTATTCTGGATAGATGAGAGTCTACAATGTTAGAAAATTCAACAAGTAAAAATTTGGTTCAAAATAGCACAACCTATTACGATTTTAAAGGGAAAAATTACACTAACGCGCTACTGATCTGCGTCATAAAATGTACTATTTGTATTAGGGCGAAAAACACTTAAGAAATTTACAGAAAAATACTGGAATTAAAAAAGTAGTGAATAGTAAGTACATAACTATATAAAATAAAAGTGTGTTTTCCCTTTTTATTTTTCCATTTACCATAATATTATATTTTATATATATATGTCATATATAACTTAAAATGGTTATATGAGAAATATATTTTAGTTTTATTTTAAATAATTCGTTTTTTTGACACTAATTAATGCATATATAGAGAGAATTCCATTTTAACTCATACATAACTAAAAAATAATTATATATGAAGATGTATTTTACTTTTATTATAGATTTTTTTGCAACATAATTATTGCATATAAATATTTTCATATATAACTAAAAAGTATAATATGACAAAATATATATTTGAAATTCATTTCAGAAAAAAAATTTTAAACACTAATTATTGCATATAAAAAATTCCATATATAATTAAAAAACAGTAATACGTGAAGATATATTTTAGTTTTATTTAAGACAATTTTTTTTTCAAAACTAATTATCACATATAATAAATTCCATTTCAACTCATATGCAATTAAAAAATGGTATTCTGAGATAAAATATTTTAATTTCCTTTGAGACATTTTTTTGTAACCTTAATTGTTACATGTAAGGAATTCTCCATTTCAACTCATACATGACTCAAAATGGTAATATGAGAAGAGATATTTTAATTTCTTTACAGATTTTTTTTTTTTGCAAAAGTAATTATTGCATATAAGAAATTCCATTTTAAAACATCAATCACATAAATTTTGATTTTAGATAGGAAAACCATGTAAGCTTAAAGGTATGCATTATAATCAGGAGTAAAATATTTATTTGAAATTATAATTTCTTTAATCCTTTTATTTTTCGAATTCTTCTTATCTATGTTACACTATCCAGAAAAGCAATTGAAAAGTATCACGCACTCATGCTTATAAAAGAATGCTACTTTTTTTCAACATAACATTTTACATCATCCAAAAATAGAAATTTTGATTCGCTTAAATCTTAGCTGCTTGAGTAACGCATTTCATAATGACGTGTCTTCTCAATATTCTGCGCTAGATGGTAAGTGTTAACCATTTGACGGAGTTACAACTTGCTATCACACCCACACATCTAAACCACGTTACAAGTGACATATTTATTACTGATGCGTGAATATGAATGATAAGTTGCATACTTACTATTCTAGAGGTGTTCTATCCAAGTAATACGAAGCTTTAAGTTAAAGAGTTATTTCAGTAATTATGTTTTCTTTCACATCTGTATGATACAGTAATGCAGAAGGTAGTTAACGTTGACGTATTAAGAGCTTTAAGGAATTAAAAAGTCTTAAGTGAAAATAATTTAATAATACAATTCAAAGTGATTATAGTAATTTAACTATTTTATTTGAGTCTTTTCGGGTGTCTGATAAATTACTCAATAATTTTAGTATTTAATTAGTTTTTCGGTATGTTTATAAAGAAGGTCGTTTGCACTGTATCGAAACGATTTTATAATTCATTTTCTCGTTTGAATTTTGAGTTGCAAGTTTGGCAATTTCAAAATAATCGTCTGCTAAGGTATTTTTTTGCTTGGAAAGTAAAACAAAAGATTTATTTTAAAAATGGCTCCTAAAAATGATATATGGCTGGAAGGTTACGTAATTACGCTTTCCAAGGAGAAATATTCGTATCAACAAATTAAAAAGCGGCGTAAAATCTCCGTTATTGCATTTCAATCAAAGGCATTTAAAATATATTAAATTTGAAAGGGTAAAAAAGTCTAGCTGAAAGAAAAAATGAAAACCAGGCCGAGAAAACCCTCATCCTAATACTGTTCGAACAAGGGCAACTATCAAGAAAGTGAAATCTCTGATCCTAAAAGAAAGTCCACCGACACAAAGATTTATTGCATCAAAAATAGGAATATCTCCCAGAATTGTAATTAAAATTATTCATAAATACTGAAAGTTAAAACAGATGTTTAACCCTAAAGTTTATCTCCTTTTTTAAAAAAAATATTGCTGAAAAAAAAAGCAAATTGTAGAAAATTATGTAAAAAACCCCAGCTGCTGAAAAATGGAAATTTGTGATAACACTCTATGAAATATGGGTATATTTAAGGACTGTAGTAAAAGAAGATCAATTTTCTATTGCTCAACTAACGGGAATGACTGTACAAAATGGCTTCGTCAGTGTACAGAAAAGTTCACAAAGGGATTCATGATAGTTGTAGGATTTTCTAACCAGCAAATTAAAAATAAAAAATCTCAAGTAAAGCCAGCCTTAATTCACTCGACTACCAGGAGAATATTTTAGAACCAATTTTTGAAGAAGTTCCAATTTTATATGGAAAGGACATTGATAAAGTTGAGAATCATATGGGCAAAGCCTCTAGATATACATCTAATTTAAATGCCACTTAATTAATAAAGAAAGTATCAGAAACAAGTATAAAGTGCATCCCATTTGATGAAATACGTGTAAAATCAGCCTTCGATTCTGCAATGGACACTCTAGTTTGCTTTTGGTTTATTAAAACCAGCCTTAGTAAAACGTCATCCAAGAACACTGAGCGGACTTTGGAAAACGGTTCAAGAGGAATGAAGTCAAGTTTGCATGACAGTATTAAGAAAAAGTCTACTTTCCTGGAAAATTTGAGCTACTGTTATTGTCAAGGGACATGGCTATCAGACAGAAGCAAATTTCTACAAAAGATACGGTAATTGTTGATTAAAATTAACTATAAAAATCGTTTCCATAAGGGGCGAACGACCTGCTGTAAATTAATTCCTTCTTTTTAATAATACATTTGGTTTAGACAACTTATTTTTTTAATAACGTGAAAAAAAAAGGATTGCATTGAAAGACCAATTTCGAGTTTGTTAGAGCTTTATTCGACGCAGAAATCTATGAGAAGTTTGATTTTTGAAAATGGCGGAGTGATAAGCAAATGCTACTAAGGCTGCCCTCGTCAAGCACTTTAAATAGATTAAACTAATCACCGAGCACATTTTATGGCAGAAAAATGTCTCAATTTTTACGAAAATTTGAAACATTATAATTCATACATCTGTTTATAATATAGTTTTTTTAAAATTTCAAAATATTCCCTTAATATTTATTACTTTTTTTCATTTTTTACATTTTTTAATTTTTTTCATTCAGCTTTATTATATAGGAGGGGGAAAATGTGAAACTTATTTTATACCAGCAAAAATGGATCAACTCAGATAAAGATGAGAAATATGATGAAATATGCTGCTCCCTATAGAATAGGGAAACTAGAATACGTTGTTAATGTTTCAGTTCTTTTACTTCTGAAAAAATATTTCTAAGTTACGAGTCCTATTCTTCAACATTATGCGAAATAAGCTTTAATTCCTCTAGAATGAGTACCTTTAAACTTTTCTTCACGTTTTAATTTACATGATTTCAAGTGTGTCAATGGTTATTATTGAAGATGAAGAGAAGAAGAGCATTGGAATTGTGAAAAATATATAGATGAATTCTATAATTAAATTTTTCTTTTGCTACAGAATATTTTTATTTCATGATAACCAATTGTGTATAGATTCTACTAATATTAAACATTAGATAAAGTTTAAAACCATAAAATAAAACAAAGAAAAAGAAGGCAGTTTTATCATTCTTTACCTGCAAGTGTGTTATTAAAAGTTCTTGAAAAATTAATTGTAAACTTTAAAACGAAACACTAAGAACTTTTTCGAAATATGCTCAGTTCTCTTTCACAGAAAATATATTACCCAATATGTTATTTATTTATTTTTTTTAGATTTAATTTTTTTTTTACTTCAAAATTTTTGAAGCATTAAGATTAAACGAGTGAGGAAACATTACGTTGCTAAATACAATTTTTTAACTTATCTTAAATAATAAATTGCTATAACAATTTTACTTAGATTTTTTAAAACTATGTTTGCTGCTCAATAAAAGTTAATAGATTCGAAGAAAAAACATTAAAAACATTTTCTTTAGGTTATGTTCCTTGTATTCTTCATAACCTTTTTGGTTTAAAAAATATAAAAATAAAAAAAAACTTCAAAAAAAGTTAATTTTTTTCAAAACCTTTTTTTTCAAAGAAACTAACCTTTTTTTTTTCTTAAAAAAATTGCACTTGTAAAACTATTTTATTATTATTTTTTATTTTTTGAGGCCTTTAAACAAATAAATTCCATACAAATAATAAGAAAAATATTACAAAATAGTTGTTTACCAGTTTTAATTTAACTTAAATGCAATCAAAGTAAATTCAAATGACAGTTTTGATCCCGATTCTTTATTAAGGAGTGGCTTCCTCTCGCGCTCTCTCTCTCTCTCTTTAAAAATATTATTATTATTTACTATGTCAACAATAATATCATCAGTTCCTGAATTGTAAAACTTAGCATATTATACTGAGAATAATGTACACTTGTTTTGCTTCACCAAAACTTATAATAATAATTTTTTTTAAAAAATTATTATACATGATACGTATTTAACAAATATTCTAGAGGAGAAGGGAAGAGAAGTCATATACATAATTTTAATTTTTACTTAAACTAGTTACTTTGGCGGGATATTAACAAATGCATGAAAAATAAACATAAGTGTACATGATTCTTAAATATTAAAAACAACTTCTAGGAATATTAACTCAACTATAACTTGTTCCTGCCATTTAGTTTCCTCACTAACTATAATTACGTCTTCGTATATACATATAACCGAAATGTATTACTTTTTGTTCAAATATCTTACTATCCCCTAGATATTGCAAACGAACTCATAATACAGGCACGAAATCATAAATTAAGGCGAGTGACTATGTTCGGAACCCTGGTTCAGAAAAAGTACATAATTGAATCCCCCCCCCCTGATATTTAGAGTCAGTTGAATTAGTATATACATATAAAATTCTCTTAAGAATATTATTACAGTAAAAAGTTATTTAAATTCAAATTTTTGACAATAAAAATAAAGAAGTATTGAGGTATTTTCAAAACATTCTCCTTTCATGAAAAATGGTTCAATACTAATAATATTTTGCTTATGTATAACTAGAATGTCTATACGAGGGTTTAACTAAAATTTTTGAGGTCTATAATTGCTTCATTTGATCGTACCTCTAGAAATCACGTGAATTTTTCAAAATGTTTAGCTCAGCTCCTGTACAGAAGTCCTAGCTATATATATAAGCAAAATATAATTAGTACAGAAGTATTTTCCACAAAAAGAGAATATTTTGAATATATGTCATTTTGTCTTAGTTTTTTTGCCAAAATATTGCATTTATATAACTCTCTTTGCAATAATATTCGTAAAACAATTTTATTTGTATACTCTGATTCAGTGATCTTTAAACTGTGTTCCATGAGTCACATTCAAAAAATCAAAAAAGAAGTTTACAAATATGTATGAAAATAGATTCGCGTTCTCTTTGAAATTTGTAGGATTACAAATATCTAAAGCTAATCCCCTACTTCTTAAAAATGAAAAGTTTATTCATATATAATAACCTTATTCTCTCTCTCTCTCTCTCTGAAATACTTTTAAACCTTTTCTTATAACATAATAACATAGTATTAAAATGCTTTATCTTTTTATACATATACTTCCTATTAGATTGTGAATATTTTATTGTTTACAGTCTCGGGTTTCTCGAGATAATTTTTATACTCGTAAAGGGGGACCTTGTAAAATAAAATAGTTTTCTAACGGAAAATTCACCTTATTGCATTTGTGGGAAAAAAATACCTATAATGAAAAATGTCGTGGCTACTCCTGAAGGGGCCCTGTATCAAAATACCTTAGGAAGCTTCTTGGGGCCCCTTAACATTTCAGGATTGTTTTGCTTATACATGTGGGGACCCCTGTAGCTTGGTAGCCCGTATCATTGATACGGCAGATACGGTGGTATCTACGCCCCTTAATAATGAAAAAGAGGAAACAACTTATCAACATATCAACAAATCTGATGTTAAAATCTAAACTTATGCAAGAGCAGTTCCTAAATTTCATTTTCTAATTCATACATAGTACACAGTATTTCTCACATAGTTATAAAAATTTTAATGCCATTAAAAATTGTGTTTAAGTGAAATATATTTTTCTCAATATGTGTGGTCTCAAAGTATTAAAACAAATATAACTCAAAATATGTAATACGAGAGCATTTCATCTCAATAGACATAGACTTGGACAGTTTTTGTAACAAAAAAAAAGCAAGCACATATCCCAATTGCTAAACATAATGCATGGCCAGTGACACTTGAACCACAAATTAATATTATTAATGTGTAAATTGTATTAAAACATTTGGTTAGAATTTATTAATAATAAATGCAATACTATTTTTATTTGCCCTTACATAAAGTGCATATAACATGTTTATCTCCTTTAAATATTATACTTTGAGATACATTCTTCTAAGTATGTATGGGGGGAATGGGGTTCTTCGAAAACACTTTCTAGTTCTAGGGTTTCTACGAAAACACCTTCAAGTTCAACGAGTTCCATGAGTTAAAAAGTTTGAAGACCCCTGCCCTAATTCAATTGACACGAAATATCAAAAAATTATCGACTTATACGCTTTTTCAAAAGCTCGGTTTCTAACTTAGTGAGTCACCTTAAAGAGCAATCTATGTGTAAAGGCACCAGAATGCGTCCTAAGTTTAAATTTTAACTCTCCAAGATAATGTTATTCAGGTAATGAATATTCTTAGTATAAGAATACTAATAGAGTTAATGAACTGGAGAGGTTTCGTTCAATCACGAGGGCGGAGTTTGAATGAGGATTAAGGGGTTTCTGTCCTGACAGGTGGTGTCACAGTTTGACGACGACCAGGACACTGGCGAGGCTTCTCTCATCATCCCTGCTCACCCTGCGCCACCCCCACTCTCAAGTAAGAAGAGGGATCATGACCTTCCCCTTTTCTTGATGTGAAGATGGTTTAGAAAATTCCTCCTTGGTGTCACGCTCCTTAAGAAAACACAATAGGGTTACGCTGTCTACTAGACGCCCTGATCAGTTTCGCCCAAAAGATCATTCCACGGGGGGTTAGGCTTAAAATAAAATAAAAAACATGACATAAATCTGTTAAAAAACTTGGTAAAAGCAACTTTTTTTTTCTCTCAGAGCGTTGAATGGGAAAGAGATCTATGAATGCTTTTTTTTTTACATAAGTCATGTCATGAAATTGTTGTTTTTATATTAAATAATTCAATTTATTACAATGAAACTGATACTGACATGCAATTCTTTTGGTCCAAATACAGGAAACTGCATCTAGATCTGTGATCGCCAAACAGTCGATGCGAACTACTATTTGTTCTCATGGACATTTTTAGAAGATTGTGTTAACGCTAATTTAATTAAAAATCAGTACAGGGACACACTCACTGGGGAACACTTGTACAATTGTAATCGAATGACAGCCACTACTTAGTCTCCTATGATTGAAAACGTATTTGAGATTTAAAAAAATGTTCCATTCTTCACATTAAAATTTGTCTGATAAAAAAAATTTGCTATTATATTTGTTGTTCATCACTAATTATACTTCAATTGCTTTCTGATTTTCAATTTAACTTCAGTTTCTTTGTTATATATTCAATTTAACTAAGAATAATTTCATATTTACTAGAAATGTAAGTTTATAGGCAATAAACAAATGTAAAGTTGGGTAATTCTTTTGGTTGGTTGCTCACAATAGGATTTAAAAACAGTATCATATAACTCAAGAGCTTCAAAAGTTTGATGACCTCTGATCTAGACTATCCCAAGAAGACTACCCCCCCCCCTTTTCTTCAAGAAAATTCAATAGTGCTAAGAAAATTGGCTTCAATTCTAGCAATAAGGCACACTAGGCCTAGGCCTATCACCTAGCACACTAGACGATAATCTTAAATGCATTGAACCCTATAACCAAAATTACAAGGTCCGTTGCCAATAGCTCTCGTGTTGCTTTTTTGTGCGACCTTAATACAACACTCACTCAGTTAATCAAAATTAAAAGTTTAATACAAAGGTTCCCAAACTTTTTGTCTTATAGACAGACACCTTGCCATGTTTTTCGGTTTGGGGTAGATCCCTGCTTACCTAATATTGAATTCTTACAAATTTATCAACTTAAATGTTTTTTTTGACAACTCATGAACTGCTGAAGTATAGTGTATTTTCAAAACTTGAGAAACACATGCTCACTAATTAAACTGAAATTTAATTAATACATAAAATAACTGATCAACAAACAAATGCTTATAATGGGAGGGATGAACTGGGTGTTTTAATAACAAATTTTCAACATTTTGCTTGTCAGGCTTAACCGTAAAACTCTTCGTTCAGTATAGTATTCAGTCTTTTCTATTTTTCTTTTTTTACTTTAGAGATAAGCAACCACGCTGTAACTCTTTCTCCCTAGGGAAAAGCAATTAAAAATTTTCCTATAGTACTGCATAGTTTGGGAAAATAACAGGCATGTCTTTTTAAAGCCAACATTTCTGACATCCGTTTCTAAACTTTAAGATCTTTAATGTCTATTCCGATCAGTTTCTCCTGTAATATCATATTTTTTTTTCAATGTGACCATAAGAATTCATTACCTACTGTGGTATAACCATAGTTAAAGCATTTTCAAACCTAGTTTCAGAATCTGAATAAAGAACATTTAAATACTGAATGTAGATTAAAACGTCATTTTCCTGGCATATTGTTTGTGGCCAATTGAGAAACTGGGAAAATGCGCGACGTCCAATATTATATTCCTTTAACTTAATTCTGGCAAGAAACTCTGAAATGATGGTCTGTTTTAATAAAATTTATGCTGTCCCCTTGTAACTGCAAATTAACCTCATTAAATTTAGTAAATAAGTCTATTAAATAGGTAAAACCTGGTTTCCATTTGATTAAATTTTCTTTTAAAATTAATGTCATGATCTGATTAAATGAAAGCAACTATCATTGACCCCTATTTACACCTCATGGACCCCGAAGTAATTTTTTCTCTGGCGAGGACGCTTAGTAGGTCGTCGTAGATTCCTGGAGGTCGATATAGACCACTTGGGAATCAATGATTTAATATACACTGCTGGCCACCGTAAATGCAACACTAAGAAAGACAATCGCAATATGTTTACTTCATTTGAAACTAGAAAGAGCTTCTACAATATATTTTTATCTTCTTTGATTCAAATCTTCTTTAGAATTAGCCGTAAAATTCTTACTTTAAGAAAGGAATCATGAGTGTGAATTATTTTTCTTTTGAAGAAAGAAATAAAAAGTGTATTTTTCACATAAAATTAGAGAAATAACATTTTTTTTATAAAAAAATTGTCTTCAGCATTTAAATGTTGATGATTCAATAATTGTTACTCCTTACAAAAGTATGACTTTTTTAGTAAAATTAAAGTGGATTGTAACATTTTGAAGTGTGAAAATATGTAAAAGACGATTTTTTGAAAAGTAGTGTTTTGTAATTTTTGTTTCAAAAGCAAACTTGAAAGTCAGTCTGTGTTAAAAATAGTTTTCTTTTAACTCTTTAAAAATGAAGTAAGAAACTGTTTGCGTTAAAAATAGCGCATTACAAGAAAATGTGCACAAATATTATGTTTTGGATGTTAGAAAACAAGTTGTGAAGTCAGAGGTTGGTAACATGTCTTTATTACGTATTCATTCTTTTTTCTTATTAAGCAACTATCAATCTTATTGCGCTAATTTGGCAAGAATACATCGGAAGACTGCTGATAAATTGGAATGCGTCTATAAGCAACAAGTCTCCCATATAATTTGCTTCAGTTGTAATTGCTAAATAATCACGTAGATCTAAAAATTAAAATGGTCATACTTCCTTTTAAATTGATCTGTTTTTATTTGAATGTAAATATTGTCTTCGATATCGTGTTGTCAAATTAAGATTTTCAGGATATATAAAAGTAATAATATACGAAATTGCAATTATCCTAGCTTCATGTTGAACAATATGTAAGAATATAGCAATAGAATGCAGGTCAAAGTAGAATTGCCAGTAATACAATAGAAAAATGATTGCAACCAGAGGAAACATCTCCTAAATAAAGTCCTAATTCAAGTTTTAATGTTCTCGCCTGAACGCCTGAAGGTGTGGGAAGATTGGAAGGAACACTAGCCATATTTCAACAAAACAATCTAATTTATTCACAATATCAATCACAACTCAAATTGAATCGATCCACTCTAAGAGATGCACCTAATTAATAAGTATGCAGACAATAAACGTGGTACTTTAATACTAAAGGTATAAAAGTTTAATACTAAACACACTTACTCAAGGTTATAACTCTGACTTCTTAGCTATTTAATCTGGATTCAATCTCCAGTGACAATTCGTCACCTTAAGTAATTCAATCATCATATATTAAATATCCGCGATTCACATTCAAGTTGATTAATCTCTGCTCCAATAGCAGTCTATCCTATCTCTCTATCTAACCTGAAAACATAGACTGTATATAGTAGTCTTAATTAACATAATCACGTTTTCTTCTTCGAAGAGGAGTTTTATAATAAAGTAATTTTTAAACACCAGAAATCCCCCAAAAGACTACTAGTAGAAGGAGCGCGGATATAGAACTGTCACAAAGTGAAATCCCTACATATGTGTGTGTGAAACTTTAAATGTTCACAAGTATGCTAAAGTAAAAAAAAATAAACAAGTTATATATTTAAAATAAAAGTTATTTATTTAAATAAAACTATGCACTAACGAAATATTTAATTTGAAAAAGAAAACATATCTTAAGAAAAATGTGCAATACACTTTCAACGATACTCCTTCCTCCCTCAAGTGTTGTGAAATGTTGAAACAAGTTTTTGATTTTTCATTAGAATTCTGATAAACACCTCAACGTTGCAAGAGTCAAATTTATTAATCAGTCAATTTAATATTTAAGCACTCATAACACTAATTAGATTTCTTTATAATAGATCGATTATCCAACAGCAAAATTACCGTGAAGATTCTTGTAATTTTCATAGTTTTCTCAGGGCGATTGTTTACCAGTTACTAGGAAGAGCAAGGCGACGCAAGCAGACTCTATTTTTGTCTTCCTTTGCGTTAAGTTCTGGGAAGGCTTTCAGCATTGGGAAATCAATTATCTCGTTAGACGTGATCGACAGCGAAAGAAAGATGACAGATCTCGAAACTGGGAGGTTAAGAAAAGGGGTCAACTTTCCCGAGGTGTCCCCTTACTTGTAGGCGTCGTGCTTGTTTTAACAGACTGGGTCATAACACCCTTCGGGGTGATCGACCATTAGAACGACATAAAGATTGTTTAAAAAAGAATTCTTACGTATTCCCTTTGAATAGTCTTTTTCAGCATACGCAAATGTGGTGATGTCACACATATGCTATCGTTTTTAGTTCTTTAAATGAAAATGTAATTTTTTTGGCCATGAGAAAGAAAGCTGATGAAATAACAGACTTGTCAGATTTTCGTCAAGATTATTTTTCGATCAAATTAAATGTGTATGTGTTAACGTATTAAATGAATTGGTAAAAAGAGAAAATACATAAGATTCAGAAATAGGTTTCTATTTCTGTCAGCAGAAAGAATTTTTGAAATTTAAAAGAAGGCTTGTGATTGAGTTACAAGAAAAAATTCTCTAGGAAATTGCTATCTTGAAACATACTATATCTTCCTACTGATATCGAGAAAAAATTTATTTAAGGAAAAGCTTTAGATTTATATATGATTTGGGGGAAAATTCGCTAAACAGAGATTCCTCTTTTAATGTTTCTTAGAAATCACATAAAACAAATTTTGAATTCACAAGCACTATATGTTAGTTAAAAAAAGAATTATTCAGACCTTTTCTCGTAAATTGTTTTCTTTATTTTATACATCTTATCCATCAAAAAGGAATCTGCAAGGAAAACAAGAAAAAATATTAACCAGAAATACATTGTATTATCAACTTTAAAAAATAATTTTATATTAAAAATGAATTTTTTAATGAGAGAGACTCTTTCTAATTTTAAGTCTACAAGTAATTCTAAACATACATTATTTCATAACTAATAATTTTAAGCATATACTATGACATGCGTCGTTAAATTACGTTATTGATAAAAATCTGTTAATATTATTTGAGCTTTTATGTTTGAAAAATTACAACAATTTTATTGCTCTATGTAAGTTAAACTTTCACCAGGTGAAACTAGTTCAAGGTTATTGATCACCATAAAATGTGCTAAAAGAGAGAATAATTTGAAACATATCATGAAATATTTAAAAAATAATCTATAAAAAAAATGGAATCAATAGAGAATAAGCTCGTTAAATTTTTAAAAAAATTAAAAAGCTTTTGGTTTCAGGAAAAGTTTGTAAAATAGAGGCCCGTTATATGGAGGTCCAATTGTATTTACGTTTAAAAATTTAAATCCCTTTAGTAAAAGAGGAATTATTAAATGTAAATTATACCACTGTATTTGAGAATTAAAAGTGACCTAAGAATATATATAATTTGAATGAAATACGTTAAAATGTTGAGAAAAATAAGTAACTATGAACAGAAAAGGCAAACGAAAAGATTGAAACAACGTTATTTCGAAAATTAAGGAGAAATTCAAATTAAACTTAGTAGAAATGAGCTTACACAGTCATGCACACTCTCAGGGATTATAGCCCTTATATATACTTCAATATGTTAACAAAGTCATAATATAATGTTCTACGGAGTTGCTTTAATTTATGAAGGTTCACTTCAACATTTTTTTTTCGTATCAAATTGATGCAAATTATAAGGAAAATAATCCGCAATCATTTACGTGAGACTCAAAAACCATTTAATCGAAGTCTGAAAAATCTTAAACATTAAATTTAATAACATTAAATAAAAAGTTAAATTCTTAAACCTAAATATATTAATCCAACATTTAATCGTGCAAACATCTTAAGAAAATTCATAATAATAATCCCTCAATCTCTCGAATAAGCAGATCACGTGCATTTATATATTAAGGGAAGAACTAATGCCACCGGAGAAAATAAGTTTATACAAAGCTTTATGCAAATTAGATGTGGCACGTTCGGTAGCGGCTTGATTAATTAGCATCACGATCTGCTTATACTTTGCCTCGAGGAAATTTCAGGTGAGATAGAAAAATTGAGGTAAAAGCAGGTTGAAAATTTATTTCCAACACAAATACTTTTAAAGTTAAGAATAATTTATTTTTCAATAAAAATAACATAGTATTCTTTTTATTTCTTAGTCATCATTAAAAAGAAAAGAAATAATGCATGCATGTAAAAAAAGTTTCTTAAATGTTGTATAATATACCATTCCCCTCCCTACCAATATAAATTGTAAAGTAATCAATAAATATACATGGATTTCAGCATTTATTTAATCAAAATGCTAATAAACGAAGTCCTAATGACTATAAATAAAATAATTTATTTATTAATTATTTTTTTTTATCTATGGGATATGATTCAGCTAAGTTTTTTTTTTAAAACTTAAAATCCTTTTTTTACAAAAAAATTCTTTTAAACTAAAAAAAAAACAAAAAAACATTGATATATATATATTTTTTAAAATTCAGAATTGGTAAGTTACCTACGATTAAGTGTATTCTTTTTTTTGGTACCATTTTGGTGTTTGGCTCTCACTTATACAAGATAGGAGACAGAATGATTAAATCCAAAAATTCTTTAACATGCCAGTCACTGTCAAGAGTGAAATCCATTTCACCAAAGGCGCAGGACGTCACTTTTTCTAAAATGGCAAGCTACCTGTCAAAGAAGCAAAAGTTTCGTGTAAAGCGATCCCGCAAAACGTACTTAAATCCCTTTTTAACTCATTTTTGAAAGAAGACATTTTAAATCGAGGCACCTGTCAGTAATTCATTGAGCTTCTCCGTAATCACTTCTCAGTCCCAAAAAGCGTGACTCAAAGACACATCCTAACCTGCCCTTATGGCACCAATAGGCGTCAATGAATATCTTTTCTGAAGAAACCGATCTCTATATGTCAGAGAAGCGTCAATTTCTGCAGGATGCGTGATTGTGGAATTGTAGGCCCCCTTTCTTTTTGGCAAAAATGGGCGGACAGGGAGATTCGTTCTAAAAAGGCGCAGACAGACGATTTCTGTCCGCCCATCCCTCCCGAATCATTACGCTGCGTCTGTTACGCGCTACTTAAATAGCTATGAAGATGTTTGTCAGTGGAAAATATTTTCAGAGAGAGGGACTCTCTCGTCACTCGTTAATGAGTTATGCCGAGGAGGGTCTTTTCTGCGCCCCCCCCCTCCGATTAAGATTCCTGCAATCTCAAAGTTATCTAAAATTAGAAAGTGAACTCATACCATCGTTATTTCGACCCGGCATTGTTGGAAAGATGTGTTTGTGAGAGAGAAAGGAGAGTTGGAAAGTGTGAGAGTGAGACAGAGAACACATTTTTAAAGAGTAGAATATACAGAAATGAAGAAAATTCAAAACACACGTAATAATGGAGAAGAATGATTTTAGATATTCTATAGTTAAGCAATTAGTAATAAATTTTAAGAATGATTGTGGATATATTTTATTTCAATATTATTCTCAGAACTTACTTAACAATTAACATACTTTGGCCATGAATAAAAATATCATGTATCTTATCGCTGTAACAGTTTTATTATTTGTATAACAATAGATTAGTAGTTGAGGTTAATTTTTACGTATCTCACGTGATAACAGTTCAAAGTTGTCTTCGTCTCACGTTAAAGAACATAACCAAAACATTTGATAAACTTTTCATAGTGAAAAATTCTTCAAGATTAACATATGAAAAGAAGTTTTAACACACGTATCCATTTGTCGTATTAATCATTCATAGACACTTATTATATACCAAAAACTTTCCTCATGCGAAATGTGAAATTTATTAGGTATTAAAACGTACCTGTGTGTGTGTTAGGTATAAAGGAAAGTTCTGTCGTTTTCAAACACGTGCATTTTTTTGCGTTGTCGATCCTTAGCAAGAACTCGGATCCGACTGAAACCGGTTTAAACAGATTAGTATACTATTGATAATTTATACACACTTTTTTGCCTTTTAGTCAGTTTTTTTAAACTTGTAAAACTGTTAACATGAGTGAAAAAAAAATACTTTTAAGACATTTTGCATGCAGTTCGAGTTCCAAAAAGAGCATTAACGCGATGGAAGCAAGAAGAAAATTTTGTGATGTGTTGGGAGAGGAAACAGTAAGAGCTTGAACATGCAAAAGATAGCTTGTGAAATTTTGCTTGGGTGACTTTTCTCTGAAAGACGAGCCCGGATCAGGAAAGCCATCTGATGTCATTGACGAAGTGCTACGCAGTATAACCAGGACAAATCCTACGTTAACTTTCACAGAAATGGAATTCAAGATTGAACTTTATCAGACTTCTGCATTGGATTACATTAAATAGCTTGGTTCCGTATCCAAACTCTCTATTTGGATGCCATACGGATTAAGAAAAAAAAATTGAATGGACAGAATTTAGATATGTTCTTCAAATCTTTCTCGTCACAAGTCTATTAAGGTAAAGAAAATACAAAAGCTGTTTTTTAGATGTGAAATTTCAATTTTTCCAAATTAAAATCTGTCGCATTAGCTTGATAATATTTATTTATTTATTTATCCAACACCCGTACTTGGCTTTTTAACCATTTGACGCCGAGCCTTGCAGTACCGACTGACGATGTCGTCAATCGGGTATTCATCGAATCCAGTGCATTGAAGCAGGTGGTCGCCATCCATCTTGGCCTCATCAGCAACCAGGCCAAGGCAGGTGAGGTATGCTCCCAAAAAGTAATGTCCGGTGGTTAGGCGAAAGTGGGCAACGGCCTCGGCTTTCTCCCGGTGCCTCGGAATAAGACCCCATCACAGTGGTCCCATGGCTTTCCAAGGCTCTTGATTTTTTGGTTCTTGGCAGTACATTGGCTAATGCATGTGGTTATAATACTCTTTTCCCTTCTGAGGGTCAAGGGGACTTCCGGTTGAGACGACTCGGCTTCCTGCTTGGTTTTTTGGTTGGTTCTCTCATTACCGGGAATTCTAACATAATTTTCGACCCCCTTAAAGGCCGCAGTCCAGCCATATGAAATAAGTTTTGCAATTTTAGTTAGGGATTGAATTGTGTTTAGGCAATCAGTTGATGTGTTACTGCTTAAGGCTGAAATTGCAGCTTGGGTGTAGGTGAGGAAGACAACGTTTGCAGGAGCTAGGCCAGCAGAGAGCAACTGTAGCTTCACAGACAGTCAATACTTCACCATAATTGGTGGCGTTTTTTCCCTACAGTCTGTGTGTTCTCAAACAGCCGGCAGAACCATCCAGCGCCGGCTCTGATTGTTTCTGGTAGGTATGAACCGTCAGTATAGGTATGTAGCCACTTATTCGCGGGATTTTTTGTTCGATGGTTTTCAAAGCTCAGGATTTTATTTGGTCAGAAATGATGTCAAGTTATCTAGGCCGAGCCGTTTAGATGGAAGAGCAGATGCAACTGTAGAGTAGTACTGTATCGGAGGATGACTAGGGAGTAAAGTTACATGGATCCTTAACATTCCTCAAGATACATGTGCTCCCCGGGTGGTACTAATTGTGTAGCAGCGATAACCATTATACGAGCTAGATAATAAAAGGACCATTAAGCAACATTGTGGGAACTATACATATTGAATTGTGGTAACTTAGTCGAGAAATAATCAAATGCATGTGGCTTGTGTGCAAAACATTAACAGTAACTTCTCAACAATACAACTTCTTGACAAAAAATAATATTTAACAATTATACACAGAAATTATAAGTACATAGTAATATGTTCTGTATTAGAAATTTTTTCTTAGCTAAACTGCTGTTTCAATCGAATTTGGTAAGAGAGAAAGTTCTGTACTTTTGTTATTACACTGGTCCATCATTTTTTCTTATTTGGACATTGTTTATTATATCCTGTTTGAAAAGACAGAATTTAGTCAACATTTTTTTCTTTTTACTTAACATATGTCATTTAAACATAATTCAATATTATCCACGTAAATAATTTTAGGTGTCATTCTTATCTATTTAGATAACTGATTGTTCTGAAAAGATAATGAGAATTTTGTATTTTAATGCGTTATTAATTGCAATTACTTCCATATATAAACAATAATCAAGTTACTGCTGTATGGAAGTATGTATATATATAAATGTGTGTGTCTGTTCTTTAGGAAGTAAAGCTAAATTATTTATTAATTTCAATCAACAATGTAATTTTTTTACAGAGTACTGCTTACGGGATAAAAGATGCTACAGATCCATGGAGAGGAATCGCACCTTCTGCTTCTTATTATTACGATCCGAGTCTTGCTGCTTATGGGTAATTATTTTAAATACTTATTTATTTATTGCTGATTAGAAATTCCTATGATACCAAATACAACAGTAAAAATATTTTGACATAGTTATATTACTTGATCGAGATAATAAAGTCGAAGACAGGAATTAAAAAAGAAAGTTTAACATGAAACTAATGAATACTGTATTGCATTTATTTTTAAAAACTATAAACTCTGGCAGCAAAAGGGAGACTGTGTAAATGGAAAACATTTCAAAATATGCAAACGTAAAGTTGTTGTCAAAATTGTTTAAACGAAATTAATATATTATTCCCCATATATATAATTAAACAAAGCAATTTTGATATTTAGGACATCCTGATTCTTCACTTATTTTTAAAAAATTTTTACGAGTATATTGTGAAACGAGATATATAAAGTCTTTTCAGTAGAGATTAGTAAGAATGTAAAGGTCATTCAACAAAAATAATAAATTTTTAATGAACCAGACTTAACATATTACCTGCGCTTGAGACTTTCGAAATATGTTATAGAAAAAAAAACAGTTTTGTTTCGAAATATGTAATGGAGAAAAAAAACTAATTATAAATGTATTTTAATAGGTGCTTTAATATAAAAAGGCCAGTGTTCAATTATTATAAATTATTGATTGAAATAAGGTGTTAGGATGGACGATTAACGATTAAAAATGATTTTACATAAACTTCCCCTTAGAATATATTCACTTTTTATACAACATATTGTTTTATTATTTATAATAACTGAGAAAGAAATTTATTTGGAAATATTGGTATTCTACTATCTTCAATTCAATAACGGTTTTATTTATCTGTTGTAAATCTTTCATTTGTTTGAATGTTTTTGGGAACAATTTCTTTTTATGTAAACAACATATCTATGCATTAAGAAAGAGCGCATTCAGATAGCGTTTGTTTACTGATGTCTCTTCGCAAACATTGGATGTAAATTATAAATATCATTAAATGACATGTTGCTAAACTTCAATCAATTCCACTCCAAATGCTTTATCTATTAGATATATTAATGTCAATGATTTCTTCGAAGATGTCAATCCATCTGACATTTCGGATATTTTATTTAGCTTTTAACATCAATCCTATACATTTCACAGATTAACTTTATTCAACTTTCTATGAGTGGGTGTTTAGGATTACAGATCTTGAAATACTTTATAAATATTATCAGTTGCATCAATAAAAAGCTTTTTTTCAACCAATAACACAATCGGCCCTCCACAAAACTGATTTATTATTTACTATTCTTCTAAAAATATTTACGTTATCCGGATTATATTTACTTTATGTTACACATATTTTGGGATGGTATATTGAAGGGGGGGGGAGAGGAATGATAAGATATAATACACATATACAACAAATATTAGATTATCAATATGAACAATTAAAAATATATAAGACGTTTCTTTGCATAAATAACACAAAACTTAGATCAACTGCAACAACATTAATTACTGAATAAAATTTACATGTTTCACATTACAAAAAAATCCACAAAAACTGCTTGATATCTTTGATAAACTATTTAATTTAGCCACTTTGCTCTTAATACAAAACGGAATAATTATTTCTTAAGGACAGTATCCAAAAAAAAACGTACTCTGCATTAAAAAAAAGTACTAAAAATAAACAAACAATGGCATTCATTTACGATTTTTTTCTAAATTTTATAAACAAAGTATCAAAGATTTTTTTAAAGAAATGTTTTGTAAGGCAATGTACGCACCATTAGTCGAACGCAATAAATCGAGTCTGTACGAGATTTCTAACTATGTTCTATGAAGAGCCTTACAGAATCAACTTTCTGGATGGCCACTATAATTTGATTTTTTCAGCTCATCAGTGTCACGAATTGGAGGATTGTATATATTTACAGTTATCTCGTATCCTTAGAAAAAGGAGTTTAAAAATATTAGTATGAAGATCTTTAGCATGATTTGGATTTTTGCAATACGTTTTACCTGCCTCTATAAATCATTAATGCCATTCCCAAATAGTGAATCTTGATGGTGATATTCGACTGTAGGTAATAAGAAATTTGTACATTAAATGTGTTACAGATTTAAATTCTATAAACCAAACTATATCCGTCATTTGTTCTTGCGGTGGAACCATTTTGAAACGAGAATTTTGCAAAATATTGAATAGTGTCATGCAGTTTACATTTCAATAAGGTATCCGACTACCCAAAATTTTTGGATTTTGCCAAAAATTGACAAATTTTTATATGATTTTATTTTATAGGCCATCTTATTAGCTTTATAAAAATACCAAGTTTATGATTTTCCGTTTACTAGAACAAAAACTACAAGTGTTTTAGGAAAAGCAGATGTCATTACTTTAAGCAAGATGTCATACTTTAAAACGCGTTTTACTTAAAATGTGTTTTTTCGAAAATACTCAAACGGGGCCAGCCATTGCTCCAAAAGTTTCGATAATAATGAACTGAAATTTTTTGTGTATGTTCTGTATAATAATAGAAGCTCCTTATGTGAATATAACCACTGTTTTTTTTAAGCAATTTCATGTAATAAATAAGATAAAGTGCTCTAGTTTTTGTAAAAATTAAAATATCTCTTATCTTATAGGTCATTTCAAAAAGGAATAACGTAGCAACACATCAGAATTAAAAAATTGAAAATCTGTTCGTAATCTTTTGGTACAGAATGGGCCGCGTTTATGTTAATTTTTGTCATTTTTACCCCTTTCCCCCCATTTTCGTAATAATAATTTCTTTTTCTCTTCTTAATTTTAGCACATTTTTCTTAAAATGTACTAAACAAATATAAAAACAACAAAAAGGTCTCCATGTATCCATTTGTTAAAAAAAAAGTTGTCGCAAGTAGTCGGATATCTTAAGAAAACATTGATATTTTATTTATGGAATATGAAAAACCATAAGTGTATAGCATTATATATATCCATTTATTTTTTAAAAGCATTAAGATTAATTTCTCGAACATCCTGTGTATTTGGAATATGTTGTAAATTAAATGTAAAATGAATAGATGGCACTGCAAGTCATCTGAAAGTTAAACTTTTTTGGCTTGTAGAATCAGTTATAACGTTCTTTGTGTCTTCTTTGACGTCTAAGAAAATAAATCAAAATGCCTTAAAGATGGACTGAATTACTGGAATAACATAAAAATATATAGATATTATCGTCCAACTAACCCCAATGGATTTAAAGATTTAGGAAATATAATTGAATATTCTCTGAAATAAAGGAAGCTTGCATTCAGCGTACGGGAATTGATGAATACTATAAAAAGTTGAAAGCAAGATACTTTGAAATACCAATTAATATTTTCGTGAAAAAGAGCTGATAGTTTGGATTGTGAGCAAAGGAACAAAATATGTGATGACATGTTTAGAATGTTAATAAAATGTGAGTATTTTATAAAATATTCAAAACTCGGAGGTTTTTAATAAATGATTTAAGCTTCCTTTTCTCCTGTTTGAACAAACACTCAACTTCATTGTCTTAAAATAGATATATTTTCTATTAAGAATGATTATGATAAGAAATAAAACTTTAACAAGATTAAAATTGCTATATTATTTGGTTAAAATATAATTTTAGCACTTGTAAAGCTGAAAACTTTTTAAAAGTTATGCTATGCTACATTATTAATTTGTATTAGAATAGTTTTAACAAGTGGTGATTTTTGGTCTTGATTGTATGTATTCTTCAAATATTTTTCTTTGTTTTTTATTTAAGAATTCTATTTTTTAAGAATTTGGAAAAAAAAAAAAGAATTAAAAAATAACACTGAAAGACATTTAGGAGAATAAACAGAAATATATATATGTATAATTAATTCACTTAGTTTTCTCTCTCTTTGTATATTTATATTCTTCATATATTTTATTTTTATTTATACTCTTTCTCTCTCTCTCTATATATATATTATATTATATTATATATATATATATATATATAGTTCTTCACTGCTTATTGGCTTGAACTGTAATATGAAAATAACTTTTTAAGATAAATATACGTGTATAGACAACAAAATATTCTAAAATGTTTTCGAAATAGAGATACTTTTTATCTGAAATAGAAAATGAATTTCAAATTCATGAGTTCTGAGTAATGAATGAAGTTTTTAGATTTAAAATTATTGCATAGAGTCATAATTTAAGATAACTTATGCATACAGGCATGCATATAAAGATTACTAACACCAGGAGTGTTCTATAATTTCTTTTCGTTATCATAAATGCCTATACAAAAATTGTATTCACAAGATATAAATTATCAGAAAAGCTTACATAACATTAGCATTTTACAAATTTTCAGGGAAAATTTTCCTTTTTCTAGGGCAAAATTTGCATAACTTAAATCATTCGTGTCGAAAACTTTGAATTTTTGAAAACGTGTTATACGCCAAGAGTGTGTACGCCGTGTCCTGGCTTGCATTTTAAACATGCAGTGCGTTTCATGAATTTTTTCAGCAAATATTCTATTTTTTAAAGATTTTATCGTATTTGAAAGATTAAGACAAAGTGTAGAAATAAAACATTGAAAAACGACTTAAGAGATAGTTTTATATGCAAAGCTCTTAGTTTGGTTTGTTGCATTATTTTATTCAACAACTAAGTTTTTAATACAACCAAGGTTTTGTTTTCATTTTTTATATTTTAAAACAATATTCATTATCATACTTTTTAAAAAAGCTGAGCTACATTAAGAGACAATTTTCAAATTAAAATTCTTAAACATTTTTCTAGTGAAATATTTGACACTTCTTTTGAAACATAAATATTTTAGAAAAAAAGGAGGACACTAATTCTGAATGAGTTCTCTAGATGTTTATCAGAAATTTTGCTTTACTTTTTGTGTCTTACAATACTTGGAAACAAGTTTTCATGGATGGAATAAATATAATAAAAAGGGGAAGGTTAGTAGAGCTGTATAATTTTTTTTCTCTTAGAAAGCGGATCTTATAAAATTCTTGAAATGAGAAATGACATTTTCTTTCGGGTTGAAAATTGGATCCCTATTTGATGAATTTAGCTTAAGAAACAAAGCTGTAAATATGCTAAAATTTGAAAATCGTAAGATTTAATATTTCTGAAAAATTATAATCATGCAAAGACGCATATTTATCCTCTTACGAATAATTAATTTTAAGTAATGTATACACATGTGTAGAAGGGATTCCAGCAATTGGAACCTATATTAATTTTTCCTTTCAATTTGTATTGTTTCTTGAAATAAAATATTTGTAAATTGAACTTCCGCTTCAAGATTCTTTTGAAACTCGTTTTCTTTTAAATGCCTCAAAAATTAAAATATACGAATTATCCCTGGCTAAAATGATTTGGAATGAGTTTTCTTTGATTCTAGAATACAGCTGCTCCCTCTAATTAAATTATAGTGTATTTGGAAAGTTTTACTTTTACTTAGTTAGCTTTCGTCAAAAAGACACAACCAATGTTTATTCGGCATTTATACATTACGGAAACGTAAATATTACGCATGTTTTAGATAAAGTTTAATGCTTTAAATTTCATGCCCCCATTTTGAGATTTATCTTATTTATCTTTTCTTGATATATGTAATTTCATTCATCATATACGTACATTGTAAATTTTGTAAAGTTTTGATTAATTTTTAATTGATTTTTTCTCAATCTTTATATTTACTATATTAGAAGTTTCAATAGATATAAAGATATAAATTAAAAAATAATAGCCATAAACCATTAGAACTACTTATTTTTCAAATCATTTATTAATATACCACTTGGTTGTAATCTCTTTGCGGTTTTTATTAATGAAAATATTATTAAGAACCTCAATTCATTAAATGCTCTGTGCACTTCAAATTATGTCTGTAAAGAATTATTTTCAGTTCCCTTTAATTTTCACCCAAAACTTATATTTTTCTTTATAACACTTCGTATTTGATGATTAAATTCAATGGATTTTGAATTAATTGTGATCTAGACTCATACATTAAATAAACTTTTATAAATGGAATTTTTTGTTAAATTAAATCCAAACATCATCCATTTTAACTGACACTTATCTGATTTTTTTTGCTCCTGAGAACCACCAATGTTCAAGAGCAGTACATGAATGTATTGTGATACTTTCCCCTTTCTTTTAACTTAAAGGAAAATAAATTTCAGCTTGTGTATTCAGAATTACGAATTACTCTCATTTCTTGTCTTGTTGAGTATTAATTAAAAGGAATAAGTAAATATTTTACAATTGTTTTTTAAAGTTACAAGCTACAATGTTTATAATATAGCAATAGCTGTTAGAAAGTTGGAGCTATTTTAGTTATCATTTTCTCTAGATATACTTTAACACATTGAAATTCAAGTTGAGTTTAAGATAATAATATTTTCATTGAATATTCGTTTTAGAAATTATTCATAAAGAGCGAATTTTTATCAGTGATACTTGCGTTTGCTCAAGAGATTGTCCGAGTACTAGAGTGTTTCTAGAACCATAGTTTGAAAATTGTGAGAATAATTAGTGGAGGATTTATGTGTGTGTAGAATACTTTGAATGAATTTCAAAACTTAGAGATTTAAAAAATAAACTCGAAGAAAAGTGTTTAAATATTTACTCTTAACTGCAGTTTGCTCAAAATCTTGTGATGGCATGACAAGTTGCTTCTTCAAATTTAATTTTGATCCGTCCTCTTCTTGTGATTGTAGTACTGGTGGCGGGGGAATTGTAGAACACGTGCTCCTTCTGTGTGAGTGTTTCGGGTTTATTAAAGAAAGAAAGATCTCAAGACTGGCTCTCAAGGGCATTAATATAAATTGATCTCCAGATTTTCACCGACTTATTTCCACTAGAAGTGCTTTTGACCCTTTCTGCAAATTCATTGCAAATATATATTTGAGATCTTTCATAAATTTTAAATTTTCTTTTTTCCCTTCTGTAATGTGTTTCATACTTACCCCGAGTGACACTTTGTGGTACACGGGGAATTATAAATGTGTTCAGTAAAAAAAAGTTGCTTCAAATTCTAAAAGTGTATATAATCAAAAGAACAAAACACAAATTGCTGATTAAAAATTTTAGAATTTTAATATTTGGAAAAACAACCAAACGGGAGGGGAAATTACTGCAATATTAATACCAGTTAGAGTAGCTAGGTGGCATATTACCATTTATAAGAATATGCTTTAAAATATGAATTTTTTTATGAATGAAGTTTCCTCTTTAAAATGTGTTGTAAATTAAATGAAACCACTACACATTAAAGAGAGAGAGAAAAAATTCAGTAATACACACACACACAAAAGTATTTTATGTTAAAGTTAACGAGAAAATATTGTAGATAAAATCATTAGCGCATTGAACATATTTTTCTCTGTCCGGACGTGAAGGAAAAGATAACATTGAATAGATTTCTGTTGCTCTGAATAATACTTGTGTCTGCCTTACTTAGCCAGAACCTATGTCTTTTCAGTTACGGAGGTTTAGATTTCAACGGGGCTCGTCGCAAGAACGTAACACGAGATTCCACAAGCACCTTGAAGGCGTGGTTGAACGAACACCGGAAAAACCCCTATCCCACGAAGGGGGAGAAGATCATGCTGGCCATCATCACTAAGATGACCCTCACCCAAGTCTCGACATGGTTCGCAAACGCCAGAAGGAGACTGAAAAAAGAGAACAAGATGACGTGGGAACCTCGAAATAAGATGGACGCTGATGATGTCAAAGATTACGACGACGACGATGATGGAGATGAAGAGGTGACCAAGAGGGGCAGGACGGACAGGGTGGACAATGACGCACGATCCACTCGCTGTGAGAGTGAGGACGAGGGAGACAGAAGAATTGGAACTTGTGATGATTCAAGTAAGATATTAAACTTAAGATTATGGTGTAATTCACAAAGGTGTTTTCGTCCGGTGATCTAGTATGAAACAATGTATTTAATTCTCAGATATAAAGAAAGAAGAATGCAATTATTACATAAAATGAAAACTCTGAACATGTTACTAGTGTTTCCCTAGATTTATAAAATGCAACAACGTATAGTGTATTAGTAAAGACATTGGATCGTATTCTCCAATGGACTTATAAGAAATAATATCGTGGTTTGATTTTCGATATATCCTAATAATGCTTTTGTGCAATTGAAACAGCAAATACTTAAAATATAATTATTGTTTTATTTCGTTTAACATATTTAATGTTAATTCTGCATTTATTGCTTTTGAAGTTTTGTTTGTTTCTTATGATTTTATATATAAGTTAACACATATACTTTGGGATTTTTGTTACATTTTAATAAAATATTTTAACTATTTCAGCAGAATAAATCAATTTTAAATACTCTTATTTATGTAGATTATTACTGACATCTATCTATGAACTTTTTATTAGCCAAATCCTTTATTTTTAAATTACATGATATTCACAGCAAGTTAAGAAGGAATAAATTAAATGTTTCGATTAATATTTTCAAGCATTTTCTCGATAATGTAATTTTTCTAAAAACTTTTTTGAAACTCTGTAAGCGTTTCAGACTATTGCATTTTTGTTTTCTGGTCAGGTTTTGTTTTGTCAGGTTAACAGTTTTATTTTAGGTAATCTTTATAATCTTTTACTTTTTTTTTGGAATAAAAGCAGCTGTCTTATTTCCAATAGTATTTCAGATTTAATTTGATTTTAATTTAATAACACTGTAACATGAGAACTATTGGCTACATACCATAATTCTGAACTACAGTCAAGTGACGGGGATAACACCTAAGGTAGAACACTCCCCTCTAAACTTTCACACCACGCCAACCAATAATATTTAATGTTTGATTATGATTAACTTTTGCATTTTACATTTTTAAAGTGTAGTGAATTTTAGTAATGTCTAATATTTTCAAAGCTGGTAGATTTTTAAAGTAAATTTTTTATCTCACGAGGGATTAAACTAATATACACAGTTTATAAAAGTAAAGAAATGCTCGTTATTTTTGTAAACTTCTAAACTCTTCAGCTGCATTAGATGTCACAAATGTTAGTTAAGTAGTAAAATTAGTGACCACTTAAACTACTTCTTTTAAATGTGTAAAGGTGTCTGCAATACCTGAGTTCATTCAAAAGGTGGCAGTTATTCATGATGTATCATTCAGGTTTTCGTTCTTAGTTTATTAGTTGATTAGTATGTAATTAGAATAAAAATAACTTCCATTGAAATATATAAAACGAGTTAATCTCTAGTATCAGTCACTTCTATAGGAACTGAGTTTCTGGTCTTGTCAGAAAACGTAATAAGACTAGATGCATTCTTTGAGTAAAACTAGTCTCACACATTTGGAACTACATATCACTTACAATTTTTTCTGTTGGTGACTTAAGATTTAAAGGAAATATTTTTACACTCTAAGTAGCTGCGAAATGCACATTTTATGAAGATGAATATAGGTTAATTATATTTCTTACTGAATGGTTTCATGTAATAATTTTTAACTTGAGAGCTCATTCAAATAAAAGAAAACATCACAAGATGGAAAAATACATCCTTTTTTTAAAAAAAAAATGCAGAATATTTATATTTATAATCCAGTGCTTGCAAAGGAAACAAAAAGAAACTTTTAAAATAAAAATTAAAACTTTAATTGCTTACAAAGTATAAATTAAGGTACAACACGGAGTTTTTTAATAAATTTCCATGGAACTTTTTTCTTCATATGGTGGGAGATAAGGAGGAAAACTCTTCAATCGAGTTAATTACATTTAAGTTCCTATTAAATTAATAAACTTCTGATTTATATAATTTACTATACAAAAGTTTCAACTTCTTATGCACCACGAATTATTTCCATTTTTTAAAATACCTTCTGAATAATATTAGCTCATTAGGTATTCTGATACAACAAAAATGCCACGAAACGGTACACGTTACGAAAATAGTGTTTTGCACCTGAAAAATGATTCGTTCAATTTTTAACATGATCCCTAGAAAAGGGACAGCCTATGAGGAATAAGTCTGTGCAAGCAGCATCCTGAACGTCTCTTCATTTGCATGTAAATGAAAACGGTCGGCAGAAGTGATCATCTGGACTCGTGCCACCCCCTCCCAACCTCTACTTTTAGATCTCTTTCTCTTAGAACAAATTCCCGGCTGGCCATATTTATTAAAACCTCCCCCACTTCGTCACCCACCTCTCACCAAGAGATTGCGTCACTTTTCGGCTAATCTCTCTTCCTCCCCCTCCTCATCTTTTCCTCTCTATTTTTTCCCCGCTTTTATATCGACGAACACGTTTCATTTTTTAAGGTCTTCTTGTTCTCATTTTCTCCCTTTAATTCATTACCTAATTACATTTTCTTCCGTCTAGAAAACGTTTTAATTTATCTTCCCGAGATTTTATTTTTCCATTTTCTTTTCTCCCCTTCACGGCCTTTAACATCCACTTGTTGTGTGCTTAATTATGCGAGCATTAGACCCTTCTGTTCAGGGGTGAAGAGGATGTGGCAGAGTATTGAAGAAATATGCAAAGTGGTTTTGTGTATTAGGCTTTTCTTTCCTTGCCCGAGACCGATTTAAGAGACCCTGTTGTTTTAAAATTTATCTCTCAGTACTCTTACTTTGTCAGAGTGACTTATTATTTTCAACGATTTCTATAGAGAAAATTTAGAAATTTTGTTGCAATATGCATCCATTTTTCAAGAATCAGATATAGATCAATCGCATAGTAATTAGAAGTCTTTCATTAAAAATTTAATGGGCAGAAAATACTTTTCTCTTGAATCGCCGGAATATTTCTCTGATTTTCGCAACCAACGAGCCTCTAAGTTTAGAAGGTTGATACATAATTTATACTAAGGAATTTTTTTATTTGAAAATTATTCCTATGTAGAAAATCTCGAAAATTTACATCCTTTGTATAATATATACATACATATAAACAAAGAAGATATAGTTACTTATAATACATATGAACCAGGGGGGTGGGCAATTTTTTTTGGTTCGAGGGTCGCATGGTGGAAACGGAGGCTTCCGGAGGGCCACAAAATCAATTAAATAAAATAGTGGTAATTTTATTTGATTTATTTACTATGCTAATTTCACATAATCTACAACTTCAAGCACATTTAATATTAGAATCAGTTTAACGAGACAAATGTACTTTATCCCACTTTTCTGAAATTTTTTAAATCAGGAGTAAGAATGTTTGTTGAAATTCTTATCACAGTCTGAAAGTTAATGTTAGCCAACTTACATTTATATTTACTCTTGTTGAACTTCATACAAGGAAAACTTTGCTCACCCATTATAGTAATGCCCAATATGTCGACCCAAATGTAGTAAACATTTTCTTTATGTTTAATTTTCTGACTGTATGGGGGGGGGCACAAAAGTACTCCTTGCGGGCCGCTATTTGCTCCCTCCCCTGATATAAACCATAACTTTAACAAACTGTTTTCATAAATTTCACGCTGGAAAATTGTATCAAGATTCCAAAAACACCTTCAAATTTCTTCTACCTTCTATTAATGTCTCTTAAATTAATGGAAAGTATGAAACTTCTGTTAAAATTATCTGAATTAGAAGTGAAATGCGCAAGAACAATCAACATGAAAGACAAAACTTCTAAATAATATATATATATTTTTTTACATTTTCCAGTTGATGGTGCAGGACACTATTCTTCGACGACTCAGATGACTGGGAGACCTTACCAGATTTTACCTCATCATCGCGACAAAGTCACGACAAACGGCGGGCTACAACACGAAAATGGAAGCAGGGACTCCTCACTAATTCCTACCTCCGAATTCACTCCGACAGACAGCTCATCTTCGCCGAATCTTCCAGACATACAAGCTCTTATGCGTTCTTCCCCATTGGAACCCAAAGACAGACACTCGAACATGGAATCTACCAAAAATCCAAGCTCCCCACCTACAGTTGACGAAGAGGACATGTCTGGGCGTTCTATAAATGGCAATAATAAGCCCAAGATATGGTCCTTGGCAGACACAGCTACGAGCAAAAGTCCGCCTCCAATGGCTGGTGCAAATGGTCCCCAAGAATCTTCCGGTGGGATGATGGATATGTTGGGACACTGCGGCTGGTTCTCGGTGAATCCATATCAAGTCACGAATTCATCGTCCTCTTTGGGAGGTTTCAGTGGATACCACCCTCATCCGAGTGCAGCAGCATTTGCTTCTCCTCCTGGAGGTCATGGTGGATCGTGCTCATCTGTACAAGGCTTTGTTCCACCACAAACGGACACGCCTCCTCAAACGCCTCCCAATATGAAGGTGTCTTCAGCTTTAGGATCCAGTGGCTACCTTGGCGTTCAAGGAGGGCATCTTTATCAATCAGCTTCTGGTGTTAATATCAATTCCGCTGCGCAAGGTATATTACTACATAAAAAGTATCATTACTAATATTTTGTTAGTTTCCATATAAAGCATGTCTGTTTGGTTTGATTAATATAGGGATCACAGTTTTAAAGTCAAGTGAAAGTTCTATTTTTAACTCTTTTAACAGACCTGTTGTACAGAATGAGAGGGATGTTAAAGGTTGAAATAAAAAATGATCTCAAAAAATCCTTAGCTAGCGGAGATGAAAAGTTGAGAAAGTGAGGTTTATAAATTTAGGTGTCGATAAATCAATCCAAATTGTTATACATCAAGCTGCTAGTAGTTAGTAGACAATATTTATCAACTCTTATTTGGATTGGAATTTCGATCTCTCACAATGCGAAAATAAATAGGTATACAAATTTAAGAAAAAATAATTTAAAATTTAATGCAATATAGGTGTGAATTTATTCTGGAACTTTTCGTAACAATTCAAAAATATTGACAGAGAAATAAATTTCAGTTAAGTTCTTGCTTGTTGCTTACTCATTCACATTCACTATATGTTTCTGGATATAAGTAACAGAGCTTACTGAAAATATTATTAATTCAAAATTCTTTAATTTTCCTCGATTGAAACTTCATTGGAATAAAAAAGGAAGCATTTGAAATTTTGTTTGTTTTGTTTTTCCTAATCTATTCTTAATCTACTTTTGAGCGTTTTAACTAAAAACTAAGTTATGGGCATTTTACTAACAATTAAATTCTTCTTTTTTATCAAATATATATCATTTAAAATCAACCCTTTTAAAGACAAACAATTTTATTGAAGTAATATCCCGTATAATTGTTTTAATATTGTGTTCTAGTTCCAAATCAATGAGGTTAAAGTTATATAAGATGAGCCGGTTATATTCATATATCTTAATACGCACACAAATGCCATCTGATGCTGAAGTTAATTCAAACCTTTTCCTTTTAATATAACTTTATAAAAACTTATACATTATTTACCACTTACAGAATAACACATGTTCTTATTCGAAAACTTTTCTAACATCTTTTTTCTTTTTGAAACTCCCTGTTATGTATCTATATTTTTATAATTCATTTACTCTGAGACTGTAAGTGAAACATTCTTTTTCCCCTTACTACTTAAAACTTCTCTGAATCCTGAAACCAAACGAAGTCCACAAAATTTACGCAAATAAGGCTGACCCAGACAATAAAAAAAACAGGTATCGAGATAACTGTCCAGCTGCCCGAGTATCAGTTTTCCGCAGGTTCTCATTGCAGCTGGTCTCACAGTTTTCGCCTCTTTGGTAATATTTCGGTGACAGGCAATGACCTATGATGGTCTTCAGCTGAAAGGTTCTGCGTTTGTTTTTATGTAATCCATCCATTGAGTCCGACTTCTTTGTAAATTGACCTAGGGTTGTTGGGTTATTATTTAATCAGTGAACTAGTATAAAAGGAATTTGTGATAAGTTATTCATAAATTATAAATGATTTAGAAATTTATTTCTTAAAGAATTTTTTCGAATATTTCTGCTCTTCCATAACTGAAGTAAACTCAATACCTTAAAATGTAATGAATCATGATTCATGACTTCAAGATTTAAAAGTTTTTAATGTCATATTTTCCAATAAAAAGTAAAATAACAGTTTAGTTTTTTATGTATTTGTTTTGTTTATATGTTAATATTAATATTTAGCTACAAGTTAATTATTTGTACATTAGTTTTTGTTTTTAAATCTTTAAGATTTTAAACATGCATATGAAAATTTTTAATTATGTAATAATCAATAACAGATTTTCTTATTAATATGTATTCTACCTTATAAAAATTATAGAATCTGAGAAAATTTCTCTAGCGCATTTGAAAACCCAATCTAAAATGTAAAGTAAATTTTGAATTGTATTTAAATGTGCTTGTTTATGTGTTATTTTATTCCAACAACAAAAGTTAAAGTAATTAAAGAAATAAGTTTATTACTTAAATGATAAATTCCTTAATGAAGATAGGATTTCCTAAACATTTCATACACATTTCCTCTGTCACTACATTTTTGTAAGCTATTATTCAAATTTTTGGTAACTCAGTGACAATAATCTATTAAAAGAAAGCAAATATCCTCCAACCCGCAGAATACCCTAAGGATCGTGTTTTTTATTATTTTCTCTTTATTTTGGAATTTTCCTTCAATTTTGGGATCATCTCATCGTAAAATATTAATACAATGCTTTTAGCCCAATTTTTTTTTACCCCAAAGTAATTTTTATTCATTATAGTATCTTATTTTGGGAGAATAAAAAAAATGTATTCTAATTTGAGCAAATGATATAAAATTCTTTCTAAACAATGTATTTTGTCCCCGTTTCCTTAAGGTACCCCTTCCCATCTTCGCCAGTACGTCCTACGAGCACAGTGTACGGGCCACTACTGCTTTGTTCCTACGGCGTAGGGCATTTTTTTTCCCTCCTGTCATTTGTACTGTTTCACCCGTACCTTTTCAATTTTTAATATTAATTTAGTTAATAGAGGGCGAGATGGCTGTTCGTTAAAAGAGAATAAGCAATTGTAATAAAAATAACTGTAAAATTATTGTACTTTTTTACTTACTTAAGCCAACTTGCTGGGAAAGAAAGAGGCTTAATTATATTAAAAGAGGTTAAGTAAATGTAATAAAAATAACTGCAAAGTTGTTATACTTTTTTACTTATTTAAAGCCATCTTATAGGGAAGAAAGAGGATTAATTATATTAAAAGAGGATAAATACATGTAATAAAAATAACTGTAAAATTATTGCACTTTTTTACCTGCTTAAAACCAACTTGCAGGGAAAGAAAGAGGCTTAATTATATTAAAAGAGGTTCCGTAAATGTAATAAAAATGACTGTAAAGTTATTGTACTTTTTTACTTACTTAAAGCCAATTGATAGAGAAAACACTATTACTTTCATTAAAGTTAAAGTGTTTTCTCTCCTAAATGCAGAAAAGTACTAAAAGTGTTAATTTTAATAACATTCTCCTATTTAAAATTATAAAATTAATTAAAAAGTATAACACACAAAAAATATGACAATGTTTGGATCAAATTTTAGAAAAAAAAATGAAGCTATTAAGGATTTAAGGTAGAGAAAGTAAAAGTTTGAATATTTTAAATTGTCAGCACAAAAACTACAAGAATCAGTAAAAAATATTTTTGTAAAAAGGCTAATTTATCGAATGCGTCGAAAGCTTTCCTTACACAATTTTTCTTTGTTTCAGCAGCTAAAAACGGAGGACCCTATTCGCTAAGTAGCCACAGTCGATCTTACAGGCAGGAATCGACGGCCGAAGACTACTCGACGACTGGTCACTTCAGGGCAGCGACCATGCAATAGAAATCCCATTACTTCACTTAGAATTCTAAAGATGTTTGCAACCCCTGACAAGACAAAGATGGAAGCTGGAAAGTTTGGAGATTGTAAAAAGACAAAAAGAGGCTGGTCCTTTTGTGAAATGGTGGCACTAACTGTTTGGATCCAAAAAAGCACATTACTTTTTAACTTTTTAAGTTTAGGAATTGTGAGTTCACGAAGACAATGCATCACCCTCGTTTATTGAAATACACTTCAACCGTGACCCTTTTTCAGTACTTAAATGCTTTAAATCTGATAATATTATGTATCAGAATGCTCAACGTATATTGTACATATTGTATTAAGAATGTTTTAGAAGAATATCATTTTTGTGTTATAAAGTTATCTCTCTCCATTATCTCTTCTGGTTGTAAAGAAAATGAGTTGTTGCTAGACTTTTTTGAAGAGATTGAAGGTGTGAAAGTATAAATTGAAGAAATAAATGAGCAATTTTAACTACTGAAATAGCACTAAAAATTTATTTATAGATCTAACTGTACACGAAACTTATAAATTGTAAATAATTCTCTTTTTTTGAAATGACATTAGTTCTCTTCAACAGCAACGGCAAAAAGAGAATATAATTATTCAAAATTATTTATATAATAGGTAAAAATCAAACACATTTAAAAAAATTATTGACGAGTCAACGTTTTTATTATGAAAAACTAAATTAAAAATAAGAAATTAAAGCAATTTCAGAAATGAAATATTAAAGTTAAAACAATGAAACTAAAATAGTTTTAGTAATACTCTCATTTGAATAATTATATTTTTTTGTTTGGTAGCTATCACGAGTTGTTACTTTTTTAAATTCTTCTGTATTGTAAAGAATAAATTAGGATGAAATAAAGTAACTTTACTACTAACTTTTAATTTAACTGAATTTTTTTTGTAATTTGCATTACAATTCTTTTTTTAAATTAAATTAGTTGTTTATAAAGTAGGGAAATTTTTGAATAATTGTTTTACTAAAGTAAATTAAAACACAATTTGAAAATATTCTTTCTGCACAATGAATGCTTGGAGGATAAATAACTAAAAAAATCATATTGCCCTTATAATAATTTATAAATAGTACAATAACTTTTCAATAACCTTAAGAATTCCTTAAAATAATAAGAATGGAATAGTAATTAATATGTATGAAATAAGATATAGGTTGTTTTAAATTTTCTACTTTTTATTGAAATTTGTCGTAACAAAATAATAAAATAAATACGTTTTGCACAGAAAATGGAGAAAAAAATATCAAATAATAAGCCAATCAGAAAAAATGCAAAATAATATTGAGAACAATGGGGAAATATAATAAACAATTTTTAAGTATATTCAGAGCTTAGCTTTTAGTTTTAATTTTAGAACATTTCTTTAATGTATTAGAAAGCCCAAAAATGTATTAATTACTGAATTAAATTAAGATTTAATCGTTTTTTCTTAGATTACAGGGGGAAAAAATACGTTCAATATTTTTTAAAATGTTTTACACAAATGGCATTATCCAAATATTTATAATCAAACGGAATATTTTTTAAGAATACTTATGAATTCTTGGCAAGTATTTTTATCATAACATTGTGGTTAATACAAAAGAAACATGCAGGAAAAAGATTTATGCCGTAAATAGCAAAAAACTATTTGGGTCAATTATGAAACCTTTTAGAAAACATTATTTATATTTTATTTACTATTTTTCCAGTTTTTATTTTCTCTGTTCCTTTCCTTGAATATTGTCAATTTTTTTGTATGCCACAAATTCATTGATAAATTTGTAAAAAATAAATAGATTTAAATATCTTGCACATATATTCACTCTGCTTCACCTAGAAGGTAAATATAGGAAGTTTTTCAACTCAGATGTTAATGTAATTTTAAGTTTAAAAGAACCCACAAAAAGTATAACCTTACTTTGAAAACAAAATTGAGCCTAATATTATCTTTTCTATAAGGACTTCATCCATTAAAAATGAATTTAACTATTTTTGGTATTACAAAGCAGTAAAAAATTAACAGTATCAAAATTAACTAGAAAAAATGGTAGGGAAAAACAGAAAAGGGAATATTTTTCGATACTTTATTCTTAACTGAAACCATATATAAATAGGCTAAGAGTTTCTCAAAATTCTTTTTCTTATCTGTATTGCTCTTGCGTATCAAAATAATTGTATTGTACTTTCAAAATCTTAATAAATTGGAAGTTATATTATAAATTTCTTCGTTACTATTTGACAGAATAAATAGCAAAAATTCTTCACAGCTCGGTCTATCAATGCTTAATTAAATACTACTTTAGGGAAAAACAGGAAGAGAGGAATAGTGACCACATTCATATGAATTACATCTTCTATATTTTTGCCTTAATTTGTATATAAACCTTTAGTAAACAAAATTCAAAAATCGGGAAAACCCTCTCTGGAAATAGAAACAAATATAGTCTGAGAAATTATTTTAACATTATTAGAAAGAGAGTCTCACGCTATTTCTTTGCGTATTTCGGTTGCAAACGCATATTTATTGTTCTACCAGAAGAAAAAATATAGCATAATAATATTCAATATTCGGAACATTTAATATGTCGATTATATAGCAGTTTACATTTTAAATATCATAAAGATAAAACTTTAGTTTCACTTTTCTTAAAGCCTATTTTAGTTTTGGAATATTTAATATTAAAAAAAACCTTTGAAATACTTTTTCCATAAAATATGATAATATATTAATATTCGATGTAATTTATTTGTCTGAAAATTATTGAGACAAATTTTTGAAGTGTTGTAATGCACAGATTAAAATGGATTACAATTGTTCCCCCCCCCCCTATTATCTTCAGCTGTTGATACTATTTCTTTTTACTCTATGTTTGTTACTTTTGTAAAATTTATTTCCATTCAAGCTATCTTTCATTTATATTCATATCTATATGATAATAACTTAAAGTATTTGTATTTATGCTAGAGAAGAAATAAGTTTTTAAAAGTTATATTAGGAGGAAAATATAAAAAGAGTCTTATATAGAGCTGAAGATGTTGAATGGTGCATTATTATTTAAAAGAAAGGTTTATGGAGGATTTTTTATTGTTCTAATATATTATGTAATTCATAAAAAGAGAATTTTCTTCTATATCACTTGCCTGTGATAGCTTTTCTGTAAACATTTCACTCAGAGTAGAGGAAATGGGTTTTACTCAGAATTGTATGATGTAAATTATGTCATGTATATATATTAAATTTTCCAGGGTTTCCTCTTATTGTGTCGTATTATATTTCTCATATCATTGTACATAACAAATATTTAATAAATCACGTTTTCTCCTCGATAAAGCTCTTTTTTTTCAGTGTTTTTCCACAAAAGATCCATATGAAGGTATTTTATGTGAAACGATTTTATCATTACGACAATATTAATTTACATAAATATGCTGCGATTTTTTTTAATTGCTTAATATGAACAAGATTCTAAAAATAGTTACAAACTTCTTTTTCATAGCATGTGCTAAAATGAAAAATTGACGGATATTAAACTAAAAAATGTTAAATGAATTATTTAAAACTCAAATGCATGTTTTGTTAACATAACTTGTATTAATGTGTTCACAAGATTCTTTTTATATAACAAATAAGACTCAAAGTTTTGAAAAAAGCACTGTTGTTTAAGAGAAAACAGCAGCTAGTATGTTTACTTTGCTTTGAAATTTTATAAAAGAAAAATACATGGAAGTTTATTTCAAACGCATGGATTAATTGATACCCAAAAATTATTTGGTGGACTTATATTAGCTTAATAAGGGAGTAAGGCGGTGTCATCCTTCACAAGATACCATGAATAAACTCAAATGTGAAACAAAGATAGTTAGAAATGTTTAAAATGATCGTTTTTAAGAACATTTAAAATAAATTATGTGTTTTCTTAAACTTGTCTTTTCTGATGTCAAAGTACCTAAACCAAACTTTGAGCACATTTTTAGACAGAAAAGTTCAAATATCCGTAAAAATGTGTGATATGTAACAGATACATTTGTAAGTAATACCTGGAAAAAAAAACTCAGATCTATCGAGAAATAAGATAAGATATTAAAGAAATTTCATGTTTAATATTTTCATATTTTTCTTAATGTTTTAAGAAAAACCTTTAGCAATGCAGCAAAAGAAATAATGTATAAAACACTTTTTAAGGGAAAAAAAAAGATTACTTTATTGTAATAAATGGGGTAATGCCCTAAGAAGAACTGTTATGCTTAGGATATTGACATCAGAATACAGTCGGATTCCGAATTAACGAACGCCTATTTAACAAATTTTTCTCCCTTCCCGATTAAAAGGAAGGCAAAAACCCCTATTTAACGAATAATAAACTCCGAACTAATTAATAATTACACCAGCTGGAAATTTTTTTCATTAGTTTGTATTAGAAAAAAATTGGATTTTTTAGAAATGACACATCCTTTTTATCGGGAACAGAAAAAAACTTTTCTTGTTTGTTACTGATTTCAACGGGAAAGGGTGAAGGCTATTTTTAGACTTTATTAGTGCAGATGAGTGTAACCTATCGTGTGACTCTTGAGTACGACAAGAAATTCCTTTATTATCTTATCCCAGTCAGGGACTGACAAATTGGGCCCGGGCCCAAGGCATCAGTCACAATGGGGGACTCGTCTCGTTCTCAACTCAGCCTTAATAAGATCATTCGAATAATTTCAATGGTGAAGCATTATTTCCGGTTATATTCACTGAAAAACTGGGAATTTCGGACGATATCATGTGATACACACATGCGATGACCGTCGTCCACGTACAGGCCTAGGCTTACCACCATACACCATTATTACTCATTCAGTCAAAAGGCGGCAGACGGTCGAGCCGGTTTGTGCGATTGTAAGTCATGCACATTTATTAGTTTTAGGTTTTTGTTTGTACGAGTTTTGACTACGCATGCTATGTGCTGTATACTTTTAAGGGTCACGGGTGGGGTCTACATTTGTGTAGGGGCCCAGGGCCTCAAGTAGTCTTAAGATGTCCTTGATTCCAGTCCACAACACAGGGAATATTTTAAGATTTTAACGATTATGAAACGTTTGATGACGGACTGCCTATACCTTTACACTTGAAGTTGAGGAAATTGTTGATTTGTCGGAAACAATGAATAGCGATTCTATTGCAGAAGTTAATAATGAAACTCCGTTAAAGCTGATATATTTTCCAATGCTTTACATTGCTTATAAGCTATGAAAATATGCCTCATGCAGCAGGACGTAAATGAAGCAGTATTTTCTTCTCTGTATGAGATCGAAAAAGAGACCTTTCGAGTCTGGAATAAAAAAAATGTCCAGTATATCTTCGTCAGTATTTTAGAAGTGTGATTAGTAATTCACCAATAGTTTCTTTAACTGTTGAAAAGCTGCGTACTTTCTAGCAATGGATATTTTTTGTGTAGTTGCTTAAGGTATCCGACTGGTTGCGACAACTTCTTTTTAAAAAAAGGAGGTATGGGGATTTTTTCATTATTTTTAGATTTGTTTAGTATATTTTAAGAAAAATGTTCTAAAATTAAGAAGATAAAAAGAAATTATTATTACTAAAATGGGAAAAAATAGGTAAAAATTGACAAAAAATAGCATAAACACTTGTCCATTCTGTACTAAAGGTTTATAAACAAATTTTCAATTTTTTCAATCTAATGTGTTGCTTTATTATTCATTTTTGAAATGACCTTCAGGAAATGATATATTTTAATTTTTACATAAAGCAGAGCACTTTATCTTAGTTATTATAGGAAATTTCTTTAAAAAAAACCGTGATTATTTTAACATAAGGGACTGTAAATTTTGTAATAAAATAGTGATTGTTAAATATGAAGATTAAAACAGTTCTACTATTATACAGAACATACACAAAAAATTACAGTTAGTTATTTTCAAAACGTTTTCAGCAATCGCTTTCCCCGTTTGATTATTTTCAAACAATCACATTTCGAGTAAAAGGCGTTTTAAAGTATGACATCTTGGTTAAAGTAATGACATCTGCTTTTACTAAAACACTTGTAGTTTTTGTTCTAGTAAATGGAAAATGATAAACTGGGTATTTTTATAAAGTTAATAAATGGTCTATAAAATAAAATCATAACAAAAATGTCAATTTTTAGCAAAATTTACAATTTTAGGATAGTTGGATATCTTAAAGAATTTTTAAAAGGTAAGAGCAGAATTTTTTTTTGTTTGGACCCTGATATAGCGAATCACCCTGAATAAACGAACAAAATATTCGGTCCCAATGAATTCGTTAAATCGGGGTCCGGCATTATATGTTAATACTGGTGATCTTTGTAAGTGTTCGAGTTAGAATTCTGTTCTTTAGCACTACGTGAAGACTGCTTAAGGTATCCCGACTACATTCGGAACAGTGATTTTGCAAAAATGTTCAAACGAATAGTTTTTTAAATATGTGATTGAGTGATTTTGGGGTTTATTGGCGCAAGAGCCGATTTCGGCTATACTGCGCCAAACATTTGTTTTAATATCTGTGGTCTAGACGGGAAGATAAAGAAAGAATGAATTGAATGACAAGAAAGAGGGTCGAAAATCGAGAAGGATCACTAGGGTACCCCGGGTTCGTAAAGCCCGTGTTTACCAAAGACAGTAAACCCCGTGGGAAAAGGAAAACATCACTAGGGTACCTCGGGATTGTGACACCCGTACTCACCTAAAGAAGGTGAGCCCCCTGATGTTTTTTTTTAATATGTAGTGTCACTTATATTAGAATACCCGTATAAAATTGTTTTATGAATATTATTAGATTAAAAAATCATTTAAATACAATACTTTGGTAAACAATGAACTTAGAATTACCTATTTTCAAAACATTCTAGTTTCATAAAAAATGCTTCTATAATAATAATATTTTGCTTATATATGTCTAAGGCTTCTTCAGAGAGCCTGAACTAGGATATTTGAAAAATTTACATTATTTTCAGAGTTACTACCCATTAAAATAATTATCGTTGTTTTTTTGTTACAGTTTTTCCACTCCGATGAATTAAAACATGGATAAATCCACTTCTTAAGTTGTATGTTTCAAAAATCCTAGTTCACAGGTTCTGTACAGATGTCTGAGCTATAAAAAGGCAAAATATTATTATTATCGAAGCATTTTTCATAAAAGTAGATTGTTTTGAAAATAGATAATTCTATCTTCATTTTTTGCCAAAATAATACATTTAAATAGTTTTTTATTGCAATAATATTCTTAAAAGAATTTTATACATTTATTCTAATCTAATTGACACTAAATATTAAAAAAATATTCGTCTGTTAGTTTTTGCAAAATCATGATTCCGAATGCAGTCGGATACCATAAAGAGCGCTTAAAAGCTGCTTCTTTTTCATTCCACATCACAAATAGGTAAAAATACTCTATAACTGATATTATTCTCATTGACTGTAGCTAAAATAATCGAACAAATAATAATAAATAAGTGTTATGCATTTTTGGATTTGATTTTTGTAATATCACACTCTAAAGCAGGGGTGGCCAAACTTTTTGGGATGCGTGCCACAATCTGATAAAAAAAAGTTACGCGTGCCACTTCCAACTTCTCCACCAAACTAAAAAATATACAAAAGTGCATAAATGTTACTTATTATGGGTTATTATGGGTAGTTTATACCAAAAACATATTTTTAAATACAAGTTCTATATAGTGAAATGAAAAAAAAAAATGGTATAACAAATAAAACAAAAGTTAATAAACTTTTACACGATCGATGAGTTAGCTAAAGTGCAAAATAAAAATAAGCAACTTGAAACATTTAATTTTAAATGATTATTAAGAAGTCAATACTTTCTTAATGTGGTTTTTGAATGTGTAGTTTTTTTATTAAATCATCTATATTTGAATTAGTTCGTGAAGATGCTAACAAAATTAGGTATTTTAGGTGTATATCAGTTAATTTTGAGCGATATTTTGATTTAATTATGTTCATAACAGAAAACATTTCTTCACAACCATATGTTGATCCAAACCTACAACAATATCTGACCGCTAAATCATGTAAATTTGGAAAATTGCTTGGTGGCACAGATTTCCGAAACTGGATGTAATTCGGATCATTTGCGGTTAAAATAATTTCCTTATCTTTGCTTATTAGAGTAATATGGTGTGTACGTCAATAATTTCAATTTGTACCTGAGGTGGGTAACAATTTATGTCTTGAAGAGAAATCGAAAAAGGATAAGTGAAAAGTTCAGTATTTTTTTATCATCTTTAAAATCCTCAAACCTGGCACTGAAAGTATCCTGTGAAAGGGATATTAAATTTTTAAATCTATCATAGTTGGAACATAACTAACTTTGGCAGATAATTCCTGCATGTGAATGGGAAATGAGTAAATTTTTTTCTCTACAAAGTCCAGACAAAAAAGCAAAAGTTTGCTCACAAAAGAAGATATATGACCAACTAGGTTAGGAAATATACAATTTTTCGCTGCAGCTAAAATTTAAATTGTTTAAATGTTCCATTATATCGGTAAGAAAAGCAAATCCCACAGAATTTTCATTCCTAAGGAGCGAGCATTCACTGGGCAGTTCATCGTTTTCTTCCAGATATTCTAAGACACATTCCCTCAAACTCCAAAATCTCGCAAGTGAACTTCCTTTGGAAAGCCAGCGCACACTACAATGAAGGAGTAACTCACCATTTTCTTCCGTTTCTTCGGGGAAAAGCGTACGAAATCTTTGTCGATTCAGAGCACGAGCTCGTATTTTGTTGATACAGCGCACCACGGGATCAACAACAAAAGTCAAATTTAAGTAAAAAGCTTTTTGATACATTGTGATACTTGAAAAAAAAAACTTTTCTTCTCAAATAATTTTCAAGCAATGGAATAAAACCTTTTATTTTGCCAATCATGCAAGGCGCTCCATCTGTGCAAACACTGTCTAATTTTGTCCATTCTACTTTGTTAACTTCAATTTCATTTTCAAGTTCCTTAAAAATGTCTTCACCTGTAGTTAACTAGTTGGCGCAAATCAAAAAGTTCTCCCACAGTATCAAAATTATTGTTCGTGTAACGTACAAAGATGCTTAACTGCGCATTATCTGGGATATCACAGCATTTATCCAAAGTTAATGAAAAATATTTGCAATTTTGAAGCCCAGAGACAATTTGCGTTCCAACATCCTGGCCCATGTCATCTATACGACACATGACGGTAATTCTAAACAAAGCAATTTTATCAACCATATTTTTGATATTTATATCATCGACATTTTGGGCGAAAATTATAAAAGACTTCTTTTTATTATCTCCTCTCCGTCAGAATATGGTTTTTTCTGGCAGGCTAACAACAAAGAAAGTTTATAAGAAGCCTTCACCATGGTTTCCATTTCCTCATTCCTCTTTTGGAACAAAGATTGTTGGCCGGCTAAAGATTTCTTTTTTTTTTCATTGATAAAATTCGTGCGCAAATTTGATCCAACAGGATATTTCCTGTTGAAATCATTATGCAGTTGTTTGAAATGACGATCAAAGTTAAATTTTTTTGGAACTGCTATACAAATTCCACATATCAAACAAATAGGCTTGGAAGCATTTTGATGTGTAAAGAAGTATTGTTCTTCCTAGACAATTTTAAAATCACGTGTGGCATTATCCTCTTCATGATTTCTTTTCGATGTCGAAGGTTTACTCAAAAACATATTGAAAATAAAAAAAATTTTTAAACAACTACGCTCAACGCTAAAATCTAAAAACAATTGAAGAAAAGGAAAAAAGCTTAACGTTTTGCTAAACAGAGTTTAAACAGAATTTCTAGGCTCCGAAACCAGCATTCTGACTAGTCATGGATGCAAGTTCTCATTCCTTCTGCTTTTTAAAGCGGCTATTTTGTACAGATAGACTTCTACCGTACAGAATTATTTCTACTTGAACAGAATTACTTCTCTAGACTTGTACAGAATTACTTCTACCGTATGAACAACTGCTCTCCTAATATATTGCAGAATTACTTTTTGACATTACACAAATCGTAAATAGCCAACACCTTCGGGAAAACCTTTTTATCTGACATCACACTGACAGCTATAAACACTAAGCTTCAGCGCTGCAAGGAGAAGCTGAAATTCGAATAGAAATGCGTGATGTTAAAAATTAAACTCCCTCGATAGAGGGTGACATTTTCGGCAGATTCAACCATCCGAGGGAGAGAGAATTTATTTGTTTTTAGTATCACGCTACTCAACACTTTTCTCGGAACGCTACAATGCTGTGGAATTGTAAGTTTTGGAGCATGATCTCATTTTTGACGCTATATTGAAGAAAAGAAAAAAACCTTACTTAGCACCTTTAAAATCTCACGCTGAAAACGTTTTTTTACATATTATCTTCATGATAATTTTCTATAGTAATTCAATTAATTCAGTAATCTTTTTATAAAATTTTTGTAATTTTTCAATAAGTCTTCGCGTGCCACAGTTACGACTCCCGCGTGCCACAATGTGGCACGCGTGCCGCGGGTTGGCCACCCCTGCTCTAAAGCAACGTGTGGATTATTAGTGTGACTTCTCTTGTAATTTTAAGTTTCGATCATGTGTAAATGTTTAAATAATTAAAAAATTTGAAAAGAATTATTTTGAGCAAAAGTCATGATTCTCAACTGCTGTTAATGATTAATAATATAAATAAAATAAGCTGAAGAGTCACGTTATTTTTTCTAGCTTTAATTCTTCCAAAAATTTGCCAGAAAGTCCCGAAATTCATATAAAAGATAATAAAATATTTAATTACATGACACTGGTTTTTCAATGAAAATATCAATAAAATTCAAATTTTTAATTTTTTGCAATGATGTCAGGATTATTGGATTCTCTAAAGTACTTTATTGCACGATTATCAAAAGTTTTCCTGTCTTAAATTAGAATTGTATTCAACACACACATAGAAAATATTTATCGAAATATGACATGGAAGGAGTAAGCAAACACTGCTTGGTAAATGTGGTAAAAAATTCTATGGTAAATGATTGACAGCTTGTCACATTTATGGGTGATTGCATGATTTGAGCCGTATCAATTTTCTTATTTACGTCATTTCTTGAGCTATTGGATGACTGAATACTATATTTTTTGTCGTATGAAATGAAAAGGAGAAGATACTACAGTAATGAAAGTTATTTGTCATCATATGAGAAACGTACGTTTTAGAATTTTTAGATGGACTATGTCTTTTTTTTTTTGCATTTTTATTTTTATTTTATTTTATTTATTTTTTTTTGCATTTTTGTCGCTTGAAGAAATTTTTTCAAGATTACTATTTTTTATACGTATACAATGAAATCCATTCGAATCAAACGTTTTTATTTCTTCACCTATTATTAAGTTAGAACAGTGATTCTCTCTCTCTCTCTCTCTCAACCTCTGTGCCATAACAATTTTGCACCAACAAATTTTTTAAAATGATTAAGTATCTTCTGAGAAAAAAATAAAAACCGCAACCGAAACATTCGACTGTTTTATAGAAATAAGCTAAAAGTATTCGTGGTATAGTTAGCTTATCCTTTCGTGGATAAATTGATATAAAAAAATTTGATTGGGTACGTAATTACGGATACAACTGCATATGAATTAACTTTGAATGAGAAGAAAAACTAATTTTGCTCTGTAATAATCGAGATTTAACCTTAAACTATTGGGAAGAGTCAATTCATTCATTTTGAATTAAAAAAGAGGCAATTATCTCATAATAGCCTAAAAAGCTTTAAAAATGTTGTTACAATTCTCTACATCATGAGTGTCTAAACTATGACGGCTTGTGGGCCGCATTGCAAAAATAGTTTTTTTTTTCTTGGCCGCATTGCAGAAATAATTTTTTTTCCCTGCCCCGCACATCAATACTTTTTTTTTAACAAATTGAAATAAAAATTAACTATATAGATTTATCAAAATAAATTAACTTTTTTTTTATTATAGTTTTCTTAAATTAGAATTAGACATGAATAGGTACATATTTATTTTAAATTTGTAAGAGTCTCGTTTCATTTAGTTTGGATTTCATAAAGATGGAAAAAAAAGTTAATGAGATGAATGAGTTTGCGTTTGTGCTGAACAAGCAAATTGATATCGGGTCCAATAGAGGAAGTTACAATTCTTAATGCATTTGCAAGATGTTTGTCAGCGTCAGTGTTTTTATGCTTCATTCTTGGAAAATAACTGTTCACAAATATAAGCACCGCCAATGAATGTGAAAATGAGGATATCTATCGCGATGTAGGTAATCTTCATAAAACTCCAGTATTGAAACATTCCCAAATTTTTCTTTCAGTTGAATTCACTTTACAGTTCAATGCATTCCATTTGAATGTTTGAAGGTAATTTATTTATTTCTAGAGAAAACGGAGTAGAGAAAATATATTAAAATATTTGTTTTTTTGAAAATCTTGAAATTTTCTTTAAAACTTTTCAATTAATCCGAAAATTAATGCAGCATATTTTGTGCATACATTTATTTTTTTTAAATAAAAATGTGTAAATTAAAATCTACACTATTAAAATTCGAAGGTAAACAAACGTATCTATCTATCTATCTATGTGCGTCTATCTTCTCACGAACAGCACCACGCAGAAAGTCGCGGAAGGTACCAAAAGATCGGGAATTTTCCGGGGAAGCCGTATTGCCTATTTATATTCCGATATTGTAATTAGTTAAAAAGATATTAATTAAAAACCTTAAAACGCCTAATTGTTTTACTCCTGCCGGTTGTTTACTTGGCGGAACTTCCATTCCGTTTCGGCCGAGCGGTAATCTTACGTTTTCCACCATATTAAAATTGTCATCTAATTTTCGGTGTCAAAATGAGACAAAAAATAATTACAGAATCGGAAAGATCATTTATTTCGCCACGACACGGTATAATTGTTTTTGTAAAATAACGATATTTTCTATTTTTTTCGAATTTTTTAAAATAGTGTTAAAACTGATGCGTTTTTATGAAAATTATTTCTAAATCGTTGGGTATGAATTACTTTTCGTGTTATTAAATCGATATTCTACACTAATTAACTTCAAGCCTTTCTCTTTTAGATCCATTCATTTAAAAAATAAAATTCCCAAAACTTTTTGTTTAAAGAATTTTTTAAAAAGTAGTCTTAATTTTTACTTCACATTAAATAACTTCGTCATTTATGAAGATAATCTCACAAAACCTTTTTTCCGTGTGTACAGTAATATTATCCGTAACATATACGAAGATTGAAAAAATTGCTTCAAAATTACGGATTTAAAAAAAAAATTGTGATTTTCGTAAACTTACGTTTTTCTGAGAAATAAATTTAAAAGTAGTAATTTGTACATTTTTTATTTCAAAGTACGTTATTTTTGCAAATAGTTGGTGATGTTTGAGAGCACTAACGTAAAAATTATGCCCTTAAAATGAAGGTAATGATTTTTAAATTAATTTAAAATACGCGATTTTACATTTAGCCAAACATTGGCGTCGAAAATTAGCTTTGCGCCAAAGACATTTGACCTGTTTCGCCTTCGACCGCATCTAACTCCAGGGTTACACTAAAAAAATTCTGCCTTAAACAAGGGGAAATCAGTAACTTTGGCGAGTAAAAAAAAATGCGAGTGAAAGAATTATTTTTTTGTCAATTTTCTTTATATAATTTTCAAAATTAAATAACTATATATGTCAGATTAAGATGATAAAATGCATTCAATGCATTTCTGAGATTCATTTAAAATATTTATCAGTATCGAAATTTTTGTTCGCTTTCATAAAACTTATAGTTTACTTTAAAATAATGCATAATGTATATTTCTTTTTTTGACATATAATTTCATAATAAAATCGAAGAATTTGCCCATTTCGAAATTTTTTTTTTTGGAAATAGTCAGTTAAATAGGTATAAATTCCTTAGAAAAAAAAAGCTATGTTCGTATTATATATTCTTTATTATTAATTGCTTTTTTTTTAAAAAATATCAAAAATCAATTAATTTTTTGCAATACATTTAAATGTAATCTTCAATCGAAATCTTTCAATCGTTATGTGAATATCCTGTGGATCCCCTCAATTAAAAATAAATTCAATTTGAACCTCCCATTCATTATTATTGCCTATTTTCACTTCTGCTACTGGTCTGCGTGGCGTGGTTGGCTAACGCGCCGCCTCCACCCTACCGCTAAGTGTCTCATTCTTATTTTCTGGGTTCAAATCTAGAGGATTCCATTTTGTTCATTTCTGCTTATTTTTCCCATCCCGTAAATTAATTCTCTCTTCTTCAATGATTGAATTCACTTGCTGCATCCCCACTGATCTGAAATTTACTTCATTTTCAGTGCTGCCATTATGTAAGCAAATGGTATGTCACAATTAATTGCTAAATGAGCAATTTTAATCAATTTTATTAGAAAATAATTAATAAGTTAGTTTTTTATAATATACTTTTTTTCGCAGATACGTGTTTAAATAATTTAATTAACACAGAGTGGAATGAAAAACTATAAAATTAAAATTAAAAAAATTAAATGTTTTTATCAAATAGTATTATTTTCTTTTTGAATGTTTTCTTCAGTGAAATTTTTTTAAAATTAAAATGCATTCAATGCATTTCTGATATTCATTTAAAATATTTATCAGTATCGAAATTTTTGTTCTCTTTCATAAAACTTATAGTTTACTTTAAAATAATGCGTAATTGCATGAAACTTTTTTCCCCCGTGTCGAATATTTCAAAAAATTCTCACAATTTTACTTCAAGAATTAAAATAGTAGTGAAATTTTGTAATTTGAAAAATTTATACTTTCTGTTCTTTTTTCAGCATACAACTATTTTTAAAAATGCTACAGTTTCGTTTCCGGGAAAAAACTATCTTTCTTTAAAGAATTTTATAGAAAGAAAAACAACTTTTTTTTTTACAAAACAATGCTGTTTTGCATATTTTATGATTTTTTCTCATATGAATCAATATCGTTGCGTTTATATAAAAATGATTTTTAAAACTTTCAGAATCAGTGATTTAAAAAATAAAAAGCCGAAAACTTTTTTGAACGAATTGTAATAAAACACTCAAAATACTTAAATCAATCATTTAATAATTTCTTCATTGAAAAAAAAAATTGCATGAAATTTTTTCCCGTGTGACGATTTCGCTTAAAAATTACGGATTTTAAAGATTTTTTTTGTGATTTTCATAAAATAAAGTTTTTGCGAGAAATAACATTATTTTTGTAACCTTTTTTCTTCAAAAATTGTTGTTGTTTCCAATCAATATGTGAAAACTTGAAATTTTCAATTAAAAATTGAGCCCTAAAAAATAATGAAAACTTTAAAGACATTCTAAAGGCTTTGCGCATGCGCGAGAATCATTATTATTATTTTTTTCCCCTTCTGTTTAACGCTCAGTGGCCAAGGTCAAACTTGCTGTTGCAATATTTTTTCCGTTATTGAAATGTGAGTGAGGGATTTTTAAAAAGTCGCACTGTTCACCTACTCCAGAGTTTTTTGGCGACGGACTTCGAAATTTTCAATTTAAAACTTTTAGAATCAGTGATTTTAAAAAAAAAGCCAAAAACTTTTTTGAACAAATTTTAATAAAACACTCAAAATACTTAAATCAATCATTTAATAATTTCTTCTTTTATAAAGGTAATTGCATGAAACTTTTTCCCCCCAAGTCGAATATGTCAAAAAATCCTCACAAGTTTACTCCAAGAATTAAAATAGTAGTGAAATTTTGTAATTTTAAAAATTTATATTTTCTGTCTTTTTTTCAGCATACAACTATTTTTAAAAAAACTACATTTTCGTTTCCGGGAAATAAAAAATTGCAATGAAAGAATTGGAAAGTGAGTGGGTGATTTTAAAATTCACCCTGTTTGCCTATTCGAAAATTTTTGGTGACGGACCTCGAAATTTTCAACCATTCTCAAGTGACGAGGACGACACCTGAGCTTTCACCCATCTTTAAGAATTACCACACCACACCAACGCAAGAACAAATTTCGAAAAAGGGAGTTTTTATGACATTGTTAAAGAAATCACTCACATCGCACGCACACACACATACACACACACAAGTGCTATCGGCCTGAGGGAAACACGAAATTTCCATGAGGGTGAAGTTATTCACTCGGTAAAAGCCCGTGCAACTCCGAGCTAAGCGGAGAGGAAAGAAACAAAGAAATCAAAGTAATTTCGGAAAATAATATTGGAAGTGCTGAATTTGTGAAGTTGAGTGAATATTAACGTCCCACTGTTCAGCAACACGAGGCCTTTTAGGGATGGTCCGCGTAATTTTGAACCATGGTCAAGTGACGCGGACGACACCTGAGCTGGCACCCCCTCTCCTAACTACCACACCACACCCTCGGGAGGACGTTTGAGCTCTCGATTTATTTTACGTGCATCCCTTCCCTACACGGTGGGTCTTCAGTGGTACTAGGATCGAGAATTTGTGAAGAGAAGGGAAAATTTTAAGCAACAAAGCCATGACACGCACTCACGGGTCATACACTCACATCGTACGCGTCAAACCCCACAAAAGTGTTGGCGTTAGAATAAAAGGAGGACATTATAATGGGGATTAAGTTATACCCTCGGTATAAGCCCGTGCAACGCCGGGCCATGAAAGCTAGTATTTTCATAATTTTCGTTTGGGCCGCACTTAAGACAAGCATGCTCTACATCTTATTTGCGTGAATTTGGACTTTCAGAATTAAAAAATATAAAAATGAAAAAATGATTGAGAATTTTAAATGTAAATGACGAAATGAGAGTGAAATTATCATTTTTATGACCCAATATAAACGAAATTATCAAAAATCGTCAAGCTCCAGTTTCCCATTAAATGTATTCCTGTAATTAATTACTCAATAAACATTTTGTTGTCTTTGTCATACATATTATTTTATTTTTCATTGAAAATGATTAAATCACTATTTTATATGTTGTATTACAGATAAATAAAATTCCTTTAAACTTATTTTATTGTTAGTGTACGTCAACAAAAAATAGTTGAAAATCCCTGATTTAGAGGAAATGGAGACTATTAATTTCTAACGAAATGATTAGGATCGTACTACACATTTTTACCCTTGATTATTCGACCAGTAAAGAGTCAAACATTTTTATTCTTGGAATTCGCAATAAATGTTAATATACCAATTAAATATAGATAGTAAATAATTTGATATTCATCAAGTTTTAGATTTGTGGATAAAATTTTTTAAAATTAAAGTTACAAGTATTTAGTTTTTAATTACACTACCTTTTCTTTTTAATAATTTAACCCTTGCATTCAATTTAGCATAGGATTTTTATAATTATAGAGAATCCAAATATACGTTATAACTAAATTGTAAAAATTAAAAAAAAAAATTAACATTTTACGTTATTTTGGGTAATTTAGTTTTTTATTGATTTGGGCAATAAATCGATGGTATATTGCGGAGTGAATAACAAAAATATGAAAACTATTGTAAGTGAAAAAGAATTTTCTTAATATTCTTAAAGATATTTTCAATAAAAACTACATATAGATATACAGAATCTTATATTTTTTATATCATGAACGTTATTGAAATGAAATAATTATAATAATACCAGGAAAAAAGAACGTGGAAAGCCACGCGATAGAAGTGAAACCGTATATTGTTTTTCCTTCTCTAGAATCAGTATTCATTGTCAAATTCAGTTTCCGTTTCAAGAATTCAATGAGTGGCTTTGCTTCTTCTGAAGCAAAATTAACATTAAAATCTCTAGTTAAGATAATCGGCTTTTAATCATCATCGGATCCAATAATTGCAGCAGTCTCTGACGTGTACAGCACTAAAACTTTATGGATAAAGATAATAAAAGCTGCGACAGAACTACCTGGTGATATATAGACTTTCGCCTGGACTTGCTGCTAGTTTTTCTTTTTTTTTTCTTTCACGAAACTCTTTTACTCTTTTTGCATTTGTTCTAGGCATTCTGACCAGAATTAATTTTAATTCAATGGAAATAAAAATCAATAATATAACTTAATGCATCACTCACAGAAGTCACTGTGTTTGTTTACAAGACGCTATCCGTAGCGATTCTGGCGCGAGCGTTAGTGACATATACACAATGCCCCAGACACTCCCGTAATATGAAGAGCCATATAATGGTAATGTTTTGGGTGCGTTTATTCGTTGAAAACGGCCCGTTTATTACATAAAAACTGCGAAAATACGCCACGTGAGTTCGTTAAGAGAGTAGCAAGGGTACCCAGTTAATGTCACCAATACCTAAGTGCCTTTCGTCCATAGCAGCAAAATGTACTTTTGATGAACAATTCCCCCCTTAGTAATCGTCCAACTTTTTCACGGATATGACGCAAGTCACGTGTGGTGTACCCCCCCCCCCGCTCGCTATCTCCTCACTATGGCAACGTTTCGGGGGGATCGGGGGAAATCACTACTTCCGTTCGCTTTTTCACTGTTAAACAAAACTGGGTGAATTTCCCATTCACTCCCGCTCCCAAAGAAGTTTCACTTCAATAATACCAGGAATAAAAATCATTTTTCACATATCTCTATTTTTGAATTCAGTAAAATGGTACTTGTAGAATAATCAGTATAAACTCTATCCATAAAAAATTTCAGGATAAAAATATAAGGAAATGAAAATTGATATATCGTGAATACCACACCCATATTTTTATTTATTTATTTTTCGTATGGTAAACATTCTTTGGAATAATAGTTAATTATTTATAATTGGGCTGTAATAATTATAATAATACTGTATTTCTTAGAGTTATGTGTACAATAGTTCAAGAGATCGATTCAGATTGAATGTTAAAAAAATTGAATTTAAGGTTTTTTTTTAAATATGGATATCCTATTAACAATTCTAAGAACTTCTAAATTTATTAAATAAAACCTCTCATAAGAATCTTGTATTAAAAATTATAATGCCTACCTATAATGATAATATAATTTTATACAAAACATTCCTGTTCAAAACCTCCAAATTTTGTTTTTAACTACCAATTTAAAAGCTTAATATCAAAGCTCTTGCAATGGCAGCTTGCAAGATTCACAAATTAGAATATGAAAAAGCTTGTATCCGATTCATTTAATGAGGAAATTATATTCATGAAAAGGCAATTGTTAAGTCGTTTTTTGCCATCAACAATCGATCTTTATAAACAATATTAGTAATAAAGTAAGCATTAAAAATGTTTTGTAAAGATTGTCTTTATTTTTTGAAACATTATTATGTTTTTGTAGGAAATTATAAAAAAAAAAAAAATAGGTTTCCTTTTTTTCTATTGAATAAAATTCATCTGATGACATTAAAATATATTATCTAAATAATTGTATTGTTCTATCGGATACAGAAAAAATAAGCTTTTATTCTTTTTGTTCTCAAAAAAATTTATTCAAAAGTTTTTGCTTATATAAATCATCCTCATCATGCAAAGATTACGAAGTAATGTAAAGAATTTTACATTACTTCGAAGTTTGTACATTACTTCGAAGAATTGTACATTGTGTAGTTATATGCAATTTGCAATTGCAATTTTTATTTTGAAGTAATTTAAATAGAATATTGAAAAACTAAGATAAACCAGGCTTAAGTAATATTTTTCACTTTGGTGAGAGTATGCTAGCGGCTTAAAAGAACATCAGTGCCATTATATAGGTAGATCGAGTTTCAAATGCAGAAATTAAACTCTTTTAACTAAAAGAAAAAAGCTCATCTCTCTACCTCATGCAATAACAAATGAACTTGCTTTTTTCATGGCTTTTAGTGAATTTGAAATTTGGTGTTGTTTGTTTCAGTAGAACAGAATTTCTCAAATTTTTTGTTCAGTGCATCCCTTAATCAAAGTTTTATCCTCTCACTGTTCTCCTAAATTATAACTAAAACTTTAAAGTACACAGTTGCTCCTAAGACTTGGTGCTATAAATTTTTTTATTGCTGTAGTGGTTTGGATGTGGGAAAAATTTACGTATATATATATAATAAAACCACTCGAATTTGGTGATACTATTGTCGTAGAGAAGCTTCTTATTGAACTATCTTTTATAACTGAAAGATACTTGAGCTAAATTCCAGAACTGACCCTTTTATTTAAGATTTTTCTGATTTAAATTAATCTTGTTTTAATTGCTAAATAGGCTATACACATAAATATGTACCTTGGAGGTTATATTTCTTTCATTTCTGTTACTTTGAGTTAAGGAAAATTTCTGAGGATATATGAAAAAACGATCAAAACGTTGCCCTTTTCTTCGCATGATGTAATTTCTTCATGTGAGAAAAATATAGTAAATATCATAAGGATAACTCTGCTCTAATATCATATGTAGCTGATATTTCAACTTAAATCTCCGTTTTTACTTAATATAGGAAATTTATAATCGGATGGAAGTCTTTTCTTAGTTAGAAAATTAAATATTAGTTCACTTACAATTATCGTTTCAATATGAGTATATGAGGCTCTGTATCTTCCTCAATTGCTTGTAAAGTTTTCTTGCAAGTGCTATGTAGTTTTTCTGGAACAATGTAACGGGATTATTTGTGAACCTCCTACTAATCCTCTTGGGGAAAACCAGTATCTTTAAATATTTTTCTATTGAAAACTTTCTCCCGAAGAATAAGATGCTGCTTATGTAAATTATGTCGTATATTTAAGCATTAACTTTTAGGTTCAAGAAAGAGAAAGAGATGTTAGGTGTTAGCAATTAACGTAAAATAGTGGAAAGTTGATTGAGATTGATTCGTTGATTAATTGCTTAATATTTAAGATTGATAACTGACGGTTTGGTCAATGTGACTCATTTGAAACGGATTGTTGTCGCCTAGAGTTCGAATAGATGAGAAAGGAATTAAGCTTATATTAGAGCATATATTAATAAAACGTTCCAAAAGTAAGTGATTCAATTAAATATTCAATATCTCGTCTATTTTGCTTTTGCTCCAATACTTTAATATAAGTGCATTTCCTAGCCTGGATTCATGAGACTTATAAAAGAATTAATAAATTATATTTGTTTTGATTATGGCTGGTATTCATTCTAGCTCCCAATCACTAACGGATGCCAGCGGCATCCGTTACAGCAGTTTTGCATTGAATTATTTATGCATATAAAAGGGTAACACATTTTAAAAAAATGGTCCAGTAGAAATACCATTCATTAAAAATTATGTCGCCTCAAATTTTTTACTATTACTTCTAAAAATCCCCCGTTTATTTTAAGCACATATAGCTATTTTCCTGTGCATACTTCGAGGACCCCTATACTAACATTTGATATTTTTTTATACTAACGTCACCTTTTGAAGTTGTGGTAACGTTCGGTTACCTCTTACATCCGAACCCTCTTGTCTACCTGTAAACCCGGCTAGATGTGTGGGAAAAACAGAATAACCCACATACATGTTTTCCATCTAATTAATTTACTAATTCTTATTAACAATTATCAAACAGACACAATTCTAATTAAGGTTTATGATTTATAGTAGAGTGCGGAAGTGAGATTCTATAACACGGAGATACTACTACAGACCCTCAGCTGAATCTAAGACAGCTTAAATATGCTCTACTATAACTACCTCGCACACTAATAACTAGCTTCTACTTAATCAAATGCACAGTACCTGAACCTTTAATGTATCGGATCCTACACTGGAAACTTCCAGGCACTCTCTTCGGCTTGATCAAATGACGTTGGCACCACGCTCTGTAATCTTTAACTAATTCTACTGCTTTTCAATCTTTAACTAACAACTAATTCTCAAACTTATGATAATTCCTACTTGCACACTCCAACGTATCAACTTCAGCGTGTCAACGACTCGCTTCCTTCCTTCCTTACTGCTAACTCGCGAAAACCGAATTTATATAATATACCTCATTTACATAAATCACGTTTGCTTACTCGATGAAAGTTGGTTGAATAAAATATTTTGCTTAAAGAGATCAGAAGGAATTTGTGGAACCGCGTATAGATCCGTCACCAAGTTACATAAAATCTACTGGCGATGGATCTCGTCGTTTTGAAACTCAGTCAAATGACGAGGATGGCACCCGAGTAAACATGCCATTTTTTTACACCACTCCAATGTGAAGACTTTGAGCCTTGAAAGATTTAACGCGCATTAACCCTTTCATAAGGTGGGTCCTTAGTGGTATCAGTACTTGAACACGCAACTCAACAATGCTGGCCTTGATTTCGTATCATCTTCTATAACAGTTATAATAGGTGATAATGGCGATGAATCTTTTAATACATAGCTATGTAAGAAATTTTTATCGTTTTCTCAGATTTTTTTTAACATTCAATGTGCATTATCTTTCAGTGAGTGAGGGAGTGAATATTAACGTCGCAATGTTCAGCTACACGAGGGCTTTTGGCGACGGAACGCGTAATTTTTAACCATGGTCGCACTATCTTTAGGTATTTTATATTAAAGTTCTTGTTTTTCATACAGTCACAACATGACAGCTTTTTAGCTACAAGGTTTCATACGCACCAAATAAATTAGGCACTTATAATTTTGGAAGAGGAAAATTTGTTATTTATTTTCCAAGCAAACCTTAATATTTAATCTTAATATTAACACGAGTTTTTACTTTTTACAAAGTACAACGAATTTAATTTAAATTTCAAATCAGAATCCCATCTGTTTTTACAGCCAATATCCAATAGAATCGTTATAAAATAATAAACAAGGTGTTTCCTTTTGTTTCAAAGAGGGGCACTTGGCATACGAGGAAAACGAACATTTATCTCAAAAGGAAATGGAATTTCGCTTTTTTTTATTTTTGCTTTTTCACACACAAGGACTTGAAACCAGAGAAACTTCCTCCAAATTTTATACCGAAGCATTGGTATTGAGAGATGCCGGTGATAAGACGCAGTTGTTTCACCAACTCATTGGAGTGGTTGACTTATCAGGAACTCGAAGTTAGAGAAGTCTTTGCTATTGATAATCATGCGTCAATTGACGAAACGCTTTCAAACAAAGGCGTATAAGTTTGTACTGTGATAGTGTATCTTTCTCATAATATTGCGACGCAACACGTTTTGATAAGAAAGATCGAACAATCGGGATAATTTTTTTTCCAACTCTGACACTTGCACAAATGTTGTAAAACCGACATTAAAACGCATTTCAACACCACGGTTAATTGATTTTAAACAAGAGTAAAACATTGGAATAACATGAAATATCGATTCACGTACAATTTTTTTATTAAAAATAAATTGATTTCAACGACATTAATATATGTAAACATGATTATTTAACGCTTCGAATGATTCATGTGTCGCTGAAGACACGGAGTGTAAAAATGACAATGCACAATAAATGTGTAGAGATTTAAAGCCCTCATGTTGCTGTGGTGTGGAAGTTCAGAGAGAGAGCGTGCAAGCTCAGGCGTCATCCTCGTCGTTTGACCAACTTTAAAACAACAATGTTCGTCTGAAACAGCCTTGTTCAGAAAATCAATCAAACAATTAACATACGCATATTTTGATAACAAAATTTAAAAAAAAATCATTCATGAAATAAAGATGAAAAGAAATAAGATCAGTTTTCGTTTGGAGAAGTTCATTATTAATGTTTTTAGAGAAAAAACTGAGAGAGAGAGAGTTGAATGCTTTAATATCCAGTTATAAAACTAAAGGCAATATACAAAGTTCTAAAGAGTAGATGATGTAGATTAGAAATTTCTGTGTGCATTTATTTTTTGAGAAGTTCATTATTAATGTTTTTAGAGAAAAACTGAGAGAGAAAGAGTTTAATGTTTATGCAGTTATAAAACTAAAGGCAAATAATGTTCTAAAGAGTAGATGTTGTAGATTAGAAATTTCTGTGTGCATTTATTTTTTTACTTGATGATTAAAGGGGAGGGAGGGGGGAACTATTTACATCACAATAACGAAAATTCTTCATATATTAAAAAAAAGAATCATTAATTTTCTATGAAGTATTGAAAGAGCAACTTTAAAGGGCCGATAATGAAAGTATTGAATGATTATTTAATATGGGCTTTAATATTTTCTGATGAATTTTAAATGAATTTAGTTATAATGTAACGTATAAAGAAATTATTAACACATATATTTATAAAAACACTTTACAGTGTTAATTAATATTTTGCTAATATTCTTCCAATGAGAATGATTACGTATTATTCTTCTATTACATATTTTGTTAAAACATTAATGCATTCCATTTTTTAAATGTATTCATTGAATAAATAATTATAAAATCCTGAAATTAGCTTCACTAGTTCGCTTTTCTTATTAATTATATGGTAAAAAAAACTTTCAAAACATATGCCACAAAACAAAGATATGCAGAAACCAAAAATACGATTGAAAATAAGCAGTCGCAAGAAAAAATTAAGTAAAATTGGCAGAAATAAATTCTGTGATGTACCTTAGTTTTAATTTCATTTTGTGAAATTTAATTAAAAGTACTAAGTTTAATTAATTGACCAGAATTAATTGAAGTATCATCATATTCAAATCAAATCATCAACTAAATTGTTGTTTTCAACATCACAAAATGTATCACTGATTTAAAAATATTAAGCATCATTTAAAATTTATGTCTGTGTATATGTTTATGAGTGAGTGTGAGTATTAGCGCGATACAACTCTTCTTTCCACTAGGGGGTCTGCTTAACTTACCCAATACGTTGCGAAATTTTGAGCGGACGAATAATGAGGTCGCCATTTGAACAGACATCCCTCTCATTCTATACCCTCGTCATCCCAAAGTGAAAACTTTTAGGACGTATTTCCCTTGCATAATCTTTAAGCCCATGATAGTTTATTGAGAGCAAATTCATATCTTTTTGGGTATAATAGTTTTATTTATTCAACTCAAAACTTTAAAAAAAAATTTCTTATGGTGTTGCGGATTGGTATTTACTTTTACACACCTAGTACGTTCCCCGGGAGCTGGTACATCTTTTAAGTGTGGCACCATATAGGTGGTGTACCAATCGTTGCAAGTAATTTTGATGCCCATTTTCTACCACAGAGGGTGGTACCTGAGCTTTGACGGTGCGAAACCGTCCTAGGAATTTAATTTTACCGAGAGCACCCAAGTCAAACACGTACTCTAAGGATCTTCAACATGCTGTATATCAGACGACATGGATGCTGTTATTTTTTTGCATCTTGAAAATCCATCGACTTGGGGCAGGGGTCGAACCCGCAAAGTGGACATACAAGGACAGCATCAAACAAACTACGCCACCTAGCAGGCAAACTCAAAACTCGACGAATCCATTATTCTACCAATTTTGAAAAAGTTCACTATTATTATTTATAAATAAAATAGTTTTTCGAATGACAAAAATTTTTCATTTAAAATTTTTCAATAAATATAATTTACTCCTATCAAACTCTAATTACTATTAAAATAATTCTATCGTACTACTTATGATACCTTGTGTAGATACTTTGCTCAAATCTGCTTCTCATTTATTCAATGTAGTAAACATCTGAAAAAGTTGACTGAGTGAATAAATTTGCTTACGAGGGTAAATATTTGACAGGATTCATAATAGAATTTTATGACGTCCATACCTAACACAAAATGAAAAAAAAAACCTAAGAACTTGTTTGGGTTTTAGTTTTACTTATTTCTTATTACAGTTTAATTCTATTTAAAAAATTAAATGGAATCCATTCATTATGATGAGCCATGGAAGCTATTGTGTAAGTGTTTATTAACGTCGCTGTTAATAAATTTTCGTGTCCACTCCATGGAAGCTAAAAGACTAAGTCAAAGTCATAACCTTATTTTACGTAAAGCGAACTAAAATGAAGCTTAAAGCTCTGAAGATTTTAGGACCTGCTAGTTCATTTTCTTAAAAGTACCTTCTCTATAATGTAATCATAAAATACTATAAAAGGTTTAAAGGCTTAAGAAGTTAGACATAACACAAACAACATATTGTTCTTGTAGTTTTAACTAAATGAAATGTAACGTATGGAATACATTGAATCATCCAACTAGGTTTCGAAATCTTTTCAGAAATTATACTATGTCCTAGTCCTATACTGAAGCATCAAGCTATCATTTTCACTCTCTACGTATATATATATATATATATATATAATTCTAAGAAATTTTATCCTTAAATCTAAAACCTGATGAATATGAAATTATTTACTAGCTGTAATTATAATTGGTATATCAAAATTCATTACGAATTCAAAGAATAATTAATTTGGACTTTTTGCTGGTCAAATGATCAGGGGTAAAAATGTGTAGTATAAACTTAATGATCAAAATCATTTCGTTTTAAGTTAATAGTTTTCTCTATTTCTTCTAATTCAGTGATTCTCAACTTTTTTTTTCTGGTTGAGGCACACTAACAATAAAATAAGTTTAAAGGACTTTTATTTACCTGCAGTACACTACATAAAATAGTTTATGATAATAATTTTCAATAAAAAAATAAAATAATATGTACGACAAAGACAACAAATTGTTTATTGAGCCCTTGTTTAATTCTATTTAAACAAATTAAACTGTTTGGAAATTTAGCTACTTAAACAAAATCAAAATCACTTAGAAAGAATCGTTTGGAACGAATCCTTTTTTTCACAGCAACGCCCGTTTTCAGAATCCAGAAGAGCCGATCCTCTGCCCATGAAGCACGGGTCAAGACAATTATAGAAACTCGCTGATAACTCCGATCCCAACTGTTTTATCTCCGCATCCGGTCACTGCGCCGATGAAAAATTTCATCTCTTGGCTGCCATCGCTTCGATTTTATATCTCGGAGATGGGAAGAAAGAAAGCAAAAGAAGCGACGGGAGCATTTGTAAGAAGATAAGACAACGTAAACAGTCTGGAATCGAAATGGGCTCGTTGAAAGGCCGGACGTCTATGTCAACGGACATGCGCTAATAACGTCGGGCGAGAGCACGCAGAACAAATAAACAAGGACTGATCAAAAGAGTCGACACCCGACTCGCCTTTCATTTACGAAATCTTTTACAAGAGATCGAGATTCAGCACTCTGGAGCAAACAGAAAGAGGCTTTTAATTATTTTCGAAGGGTTTGTATCCTTGGAAACTGATACAAAGTGGTCTTGTTTATGCAACTCGATCTGCAGTAGAGATGGAATAAATATTATGCTAAAAACAGAACTGCTTACACAACGCTTGCGAGTTGTTTCTTTTTTTAAATTTGTAAATAGAATTGCGCGTTGACGCGGTTTGGCATAAGACAGATGTAGAGTCTTGTTTCATTATTTCGTTTTTCGGTAATTCTTTCTCTTGATTTCAAGTATAGTAACTTGAGTTCAGTTTTGAACTGCGCTTTTATTTTGAAATCATTTTTATTTTAAATACCTTAACAACTACTTTATTGTTATTGTACTTCAAATGCAACTTATTGAATTGGTTTTAGTAAAACTAAACCTGGACCCCCCCCCCCCCTGAAAAGTTCCTGTGTGTTCCACTGTCTACAGCTGCACACAAGCACATTTAGTTTTAGAATAAGTTTAATGAAATAAGTATGCCTTATTACACTTTTCTACAATTTTTTTTAAACCAGGTGTGAGATTACTTGTTTAATCCTTAACACAACCTGTAAGTTAATGTTAGCCTATTTGTATCTATTTTTACTCTTGTTGATCTTCATGCAAGAAAACTTTGATCACAAAAATATATTGATCCAAAAACAGAGAATATTTTCTGTCTATTTGGTTTTCTGACTGTCTTGATAGGCCACAGAAAAACCCTTTGTGGGCCATCTGTGGCCCGCAGTCTTTTACGAGTATGCAGTCGTATTTGAACTCTCTTCCAATATAGAATATTCCAGTCCTGTGTATTTGTAAAATATAGTACGCCTGTTATAGAGCATTTTTCCTTCCTATTTCACTCTATTGAGCAAGTGGTTGTTCTGTACCGACAAGCTATATAAATTCATAAGATTGAAAAAAAATTATAAATTTCAGAGCTTTATTAACACACACAAACTCTTTTGAATCATGAACTTTGTCTTGTTAGCATGTGGAACTGGCTTCCTTGAAAATTACAAATGGAGGAAATGGAAAAAGAACGATGTTTTTTATGCAACATAAAATAAAGTTATTTCTCTGATAGATTTTTCCATTTAAAATAAATATTATAATTTGACAAGAGAAGAAAGGGCGTTTGATGACATTCTACCACAAAACAAAAGCACTGAAATCAATGAACAACGGATTGAAAATTGTAATATTTGAAAGCTAAGATATTGAGTTAGATATTATTTTAAGCATGTTTATTTCTTAAGAAGCATTTGTAACAGCCCATATTACACCAGGAAAAAATGACTGAAAAATATCACCGTGCAAACAACGATCTACGTCCGGAAACAAAGCGATATTTCAAAACTATTGCTTCCAATAAACCGACACTGATTCGGAGGCTTTGAAGCAACCGAAAAGGGGTCGAAGAACATTAATGAAAATACAAAACAAAACAAAAATGAAAAAAAGATCAAAAATCGAGTCTTCGAAAAGCGGCAATTTTCACCGCACCCCGCTCCATTCATCAACACTTCAAAAACACACGCGTTCCAAAACGTTAGGGGGATGGAAAACCCCAAGAAAAGTGTAAAATGGGGGTAGGCGAATCTAAACTATATAGATATATAGAATCCCCATTGTAACCGGGGGGTTAGGGAGAACTTTGGTTTATAATAAAATAAGCGAAAAGATTGTGTGTGTGTGAGAGAGAGAGAAGAATTCTCCACGAAGGGGTGTCTGTTCGAAAGAGTCCATCGAGGAGTTACCGTGGAGCGGACGCAAAACATTAGATGCAAGTGGGATTGAAGGCGAATTCATCACTTCTCTGCGAGAGGTCTTCGGTGCACCGCCCTTCAGCACAGCGTAGGGGTACCAGAGACACAAAAGGAAGTGGCTCGTCGATAGAGCAAGTAGAAAATATCCACCGTTTTCTAGAAAGGATGTCTTCTTTTTAAAAGCGAGCAGAAGTTTCGCAGCTTGACGTTTTCCAAGGGGGGCATGAAAAGTTTTAGAAGGAGTTGTTCTTTGATGATCGTGTTCTTAGGGGTGGGGTGGAATTTTGTTGTCATACGAGGAGGGGTGGGGAGAGACGTTTGTTGATGACCTGATTGCCTCCGATTGGGAAGATGTGTTGTGTTTTGGGTAGTTGTGGGGAAAAAATCGTTTCAGATTGGAAAATTAATTTTTCACAGCGACACATTTTTGAGTTATTCCAGTACTTGAATATTTTGTTTGATAAACACAGTTAAGGGTTAATTTTTATGATAAATATTGATACAAATCTTTGTTGATATTATTTTAATATATCAAGCTTTTTTTCTAGTTGATATGGCTCTTCACGTGAAAGTACCAGAAGATTTTAATATACAGGCGTTAATATTTTAATAAATGGTCTTCTTCGCCCATGGAAAAATCCTCCAGAATAGAGGGCCGCGGTAGCCAAGTGGTCATGGTCACAAACTCGTGGCCTGAGTTGTCGAGTTCAAGTACCACTGAAGACCCCCAGTGTAGAGGGCTTATATACGTTGAATCTGTAGTGGTTAAAAGTCCAACCGTTGGCGTTTTGCAGGAGAGGAGGTTCCAGCTCAGGTGTCGTCTTCGTCACTTGACGATGGCTCAAAATGACAAGGTCACGTAATTTTACGTGACCCTCACGTAAATTTAGAGTGCAATGTTAAATGCCATCAACGCATATTGTGCAGAAATACGTGGACTGTCAAAATATTTTTTTTTAAATAGATGCATATTTTTGAGTTTATTATATATAGTATTCTTGAATCACATTAAAGAGAAAAATTATCCTCCGATTTGGTCAAAATCTTATCAACTTGTTTGACTCCACTTTCAAAGAATATTGATTAAGGTTTTTCAAAGAAAATACCGCAAATAAACTGCAGTATGTAGCAAACTGCTTGCTCATTAAAAAAAAGATGTAAAAATATGGCTAAAAATTTTAATCCAAAGCCTACTGTAGTGTAAAAATATAAGATTAGGTAAAAATCACTTTATTTAAACGCTTTTAAATTCATTTGTTTCAAATGCTTATTTCCTACATTTTACAAACACGATTATCAATTTTTAAAAAGATTTTTTTTTCTCGCTAGGATACAAATTATTTTTAACAATAGGAAATTATTTTGGAATATATGGAGACTTCTTTAGGTTCCTCTTTTCAATGCGTAATGATATAAACTGGATTCCTCTCCCCCCCCCCTAAAAATAAATTAAATTGGTATAGCAGTAAATTAAAAAATACATAAATTTAGTTTGCTTGCTTTCAGCTTTTTTAAGTTTTGATGCTATTTTTCACACAAAAAATATGAGATATGTAAAAAAAAGAATGACTTTTGTTTATTTAAAACTGGTTTATAAGAAAAATTAAAAAGTAATATATGTTTTTATGTTTTTTCCCTTCATATTTAATTTTCAGAGGAGATTTGATTTATTATATAGCTACAGTATATTTACAGTTGAAACTAAGTACTATATTTAATTTTATCCTTTCATTAACACCTTACTCACTTTGTCTTTTCTCTGTCGTATGCAGCATTTTAATATCTCTCATTTGCTATTTCCTGTACTACATTTTCTTTTTCACCTAAAGCAATAGAAAATAATATCAGAAAATTGACAAAGTGATGATATTTAAGCAATATTTAAACCTTGATTTGATTCTCTTATCTTATATATACTGATTTTTTATTTAAGGTACAATAAATAGTTGCAAAAAACAATTACGATTCCACAAATGGTGTATAGCCTTAAAATATTTAAAATTAGGAAATTCGTTCGTTGTTGATAACGGAATAAAATTTAGTTAGACAACCAAGAAAGAAATGTAAAATTTAAGATTAAAACTAAAATATAATCTAAATAAATTAAAATTAAAAAAAACCATAAGAAAAATTCTTGAATTAAAAAAAAAGAATTATAATGGAAAAAGGGGGAAAGGAGGGTAGAAAAGTGATTATATTATAGATAAGAATTTAATTTTGCAATAGATCCCGCGCGCTGAATAACTTAATAATAATTTTTTTAAAAAAGTAGGGTTTTTTTTTTTTTTTTTTTTTTTTTTTTTTTTTTTTTTTTTTTTTTGCGTAAAGCACAAAATTTATGAAAAGGCGAATTTCTGAAAAAGTATATTTTGTAAAAAAATATGCTGTAAGTTGAAAAGATTGTAATAAAGCAATAAAAAGCTAGAGAGTTATAATGTATTTATCCTGGAAAATCAAATACATCCTTTACATGGGGAAAGAATGGGATTGAAATTTAAATGATTTGTGTTAGTCATTATATTAAATAGCAGATTTCGTACCTTGAATTTAAAAAACTTTCCATTATTTTTCGCGCAATTATTGTTTCAACAAATCAAATAACGTTTTTAACAGTGAACTTTAAATTTTGCATTAAAATAAATTTGGTTAGGGAGAAGGCAATATCCAAACAATTTGATCTTCCTTGGATTACCTTTACATTTACATACTTTTCAACTTCGGAAGGTTGCAGTAACTTAGTGGTTATGGGCGAGATTCGTGAACGGCATGTCATCAGTTCCAGCCTAGTGCCAATAAAGACGCGTCGTATAGAGGGGCTGATTCCCATTTAAACTTGTTGAGAATCAAAAATCCTCAAAGAGGGAGTGCCACAGTTCAGGTCTCGTCCACGTCACTTGACTGTGGCACAAAATTACTAAGTCCGCCGTCAATAGACTTCGTATAGCTTTAAAATATTAGAATGAATTCGTGTAGAATACTCATTCTGCTTCAGAAAGAGTTTTAAATTCATGTTCAAGAGAGAGAGAGAAGAGAGAGAGAGAGAGCGAACTAATACTAAGCGCTATGTAGATAAATTTAGCCATAAAAGCTTCAACATGAAATGGAATGAAATCTTTTTCCTTTTACAGTTTCTTAGGTCGACTAGAATTTTAAAATAATTCATATTAAACTCAAAGAGCCTACAGTACACAAATAGTGACATAGTAAAAATATATAAATGATTTTCCTCAATGTTTACTATTTAAAAAAATTATTCAGAAGTGCTAGATATTCAGGTTACAGTTCCACGATCAGGAAGGAATTTACTTCTTATTTTTTTATTAAATAATAAATGAAAAAGCTACTTTTAAATCCTGAGCTGTATTACAGCTCATCCAAAAAATTAAAAAAAGTTCTTAATTCTTTTTTGATTTTATGGAAAAACTTTAAAAAAAAGAACTTTTTAAGACATAATGGGAAATTATGCTAATTCTAAAATTACGTAACAAAATTAAAATATCAAAAGGAGGATCGCGAGAGATACTTAGTAACAATATATCTATTTCTCATTAATATTCATTCCCCCCATAAATAATTCTGAATTGAGAAAGGTTACACATTCAGGATAATGACGATTCGATGATGCCTGAAAAGTTTACGAGTATCCAATGACTGATGGCTAAACAAGGAATGAGAGAAGAGAGCGAAAGATTGATCGTTTTCTCGTAACACATCGAACGATTAAAGCAAAATAATAGCTTCCACGCAATGAGAATAACATATTGGAAAAGCTTTTATTCTACAGAGAAAATTCTAATGAAGTCGTCTTCGGGCCACTCGCGAATGAGGTAAGAGATAATGAAACTTATAAAGTAACTAATTACTTACAACTGGCCCACAGGAATTAATGAGGGAGCGCTTTAAAACAGAGAACTTAATTCGTTCCTCGCTTAATAGTTTTCGGAGGGAACAAATTCGCGTTTAACAAGAGTCGGCCGTAAAATGAAAAATTCCGATTCAATCTCATTTGATTTGGGGATCTTATCGTAAACCGTCCTTTCTCTTGTAGGAGATCCATCATGTTCGTCGTCATGGAAACGCATCGGGATCACCACTCCTCTATCCTCACTCTCCATTTCGCAGTCATTTTCTCTCTTATACTGACCCGCCCCCCACCCCTCTTTTCTCAATACTTTAAAATTCGCTTGGGGTCGCCACATCGATGAAAATAGCGCTCTTTTCGGCAAGATGCGTCATAGCACAGATCTGTCTTTGTGAGGAAGACAGCGGAATTAATTAATTAAGCCAGTAATTAATTGAAGCCTCTGATGAGAGAATTTTATAAAAAGAATTTTTATCTGGACTCGGAGGTGATTTCAGCCATAAACCTAATTACTTTTAGGTGAGGAGATTCTGCTTTAGAATGGCTTAAATGAATCCGTACAAATTTGAGAATTTGTTCTGAAAGAATTTTAAAAATATATACTATTGTAAATTCAAATGATTCTTCTCCTTTCTCGTTAAATTTCATGGATTCATTGTGCAATGTGTATTTAAGGGATTTGCTTTCATAAAATAAAGTTTAAAAAATATCTGTTGATAAATTTTTTTGTGTTATTTTTAGCTGTTAGAGATACATATACACATGTAATACTTTGGCTTGATATAAGGTATTTTTAACTTGTACGAGTAATATGAGAAATTGTTGGATCGAATCAAATAATGTTGAGGGTGAGTAGGCTTATGTGTGGTATTTTTAAACTCACCTTTATTTAAGTAAGTAAAAAAAAGAAAAAGAAACAGAATAAACACTTTCAAACATAAAACCACAAAACAATACATAAACAGGCGTGGCTTCCCTAACATCCGCAAAAGCAGCAGCCTTTTTTCGCTCCCGAGATCTCGTCTATTCCTAGTCATGGTCAACCGGAGGCTATTAAAATCCTACGATTTCGAGTAAAATTTTTTCTGATTGCTTCGCCTACGCGGATGATGCGAAATTGCATCATCCTGATTTAAAAATGCTGCAGTTTCAATTTTCGCGAGATAAGTTTATGGATATGTCATGCTCTATGCGGGTAAATTAGAAATTAATTATCCCGCGAAGTTTTGGAATGCTCAAAATCATTATGAATTCATAACCCTGGAGAAAAAAATTTAAGTAAATTATTACATATATATATATATATATATACATTTTAACATATAATGAATAAAAAAATAATAAAATATACGTATACATTTAGTTGAAATGAAGAAGAAATATATTCAAAATCTAAAAAAACATGTGAAAAAGAATGTTTAGTTCGCTTTCAAAATTAATAATGCGATCATATTATTCACAATTGACTCTAAATTTAATAATACTATTTCTACGAAATGATCTAAAAATTATCATGTAAAGTAGTGCTACCACAATACTATCATACACAACTGGAAAAATATTAAATCATCATTATGCGAATTGTAATGATTCATAGTTCATCACAGACACACACACGCGCGCACGCGCACACACACACGCACGCGCACACACGCACACACACACAGAGAGAGAGAGAGAGAGAAAGAGAGAGAGAGTGCGTAACCAATTTAAACACGTCCTCAAAGCCGTTTGAATGCCTAATGTGTTATTGTAACTGAGAGGTCATACTCACATACTTGGGTCCGTCATTGCTTATGACGAGTGGTGGATTTCAGTCTTTATTCCACTCAAGTAGCGTAGTATTAGTTCGTATATAGACCAGTCTTCGTATTGCTTAAGTACTTTAGATGTAATGTGTTTCAAAGTCCTCATGTTGGAGTGTGGGAAAGTTCTAAAGGTGGAATATTTGTACAGCTGTCCTTCTTTTCCCTTGACCGCAGTTCGAAACCACAAGGTCAGTTTTCAATAGCCCTAGTATTGCTTCTAAGCACGAAGTTGATAAATTCATGAATAAATATGTAATGTCTATATCTCCAATGTCAGAGTTTACGGAAACTCTCTCTCTCTCTCTCTTCATAGGAATGCGAGGGCTACCTTAAATGTTATAAAGTAAATGTGATGTAAGAAATTAATGTAGGTTTAAAGGACGTCTATTCCCATTAGGAATTTTCAAATTTCAAGTTTATTTTTCATTTATGAACTTAGAAATTTAGTCGTGTTTAGGGCTCTAGAAGGTCACGTGTGTGGTCACTTCTCTTCACCCTCTCTCTCTATATATATAATCCACACACAATAATAATAATACATGTAGGAAAGGAGTGCAAGTTTTCTTTTACTTCTTTTGATTTTTATTGTAAGAGACGGCACCACTAATCGAAACCACGTGAGTTTTAGCTGCGCGATACGATGAGGTCATGTATTTATAAAGGGGGCAGAAAGGAAAAACTGAGAGTTGCACCAAAGCTTGAACGAAGGCAGGTCAGAGGAAATCGCTCTCTCCGTTGTTTTGAGAAAGAGTACGTGTTTTCGGAATTAGTATGGTGTTATCTCGAATTATTTAAAACCCCTTGTAAATAGTAAATGTTTTAGTTGTGTTATTAATAAATTAGGTTATTTTAACTCTGCGTGCTTATTTTAACATTAAAATCGAACCTTCCCCTAGACGCCGTCCCACATACATGCAAATAGTTGTAATCCTAGGTATAACTAGATGGTATAGTAAGAAATATTAACCACAGTAGTATACTCGTAATAGCAAACTCTTGACCTTAAGAACTGCAAGGAATATATATATATATCTACATTCGACTCTCCATAATTCGAAGTTGGAGGGACCAATGAAAAACTTTGAATTATCAAAAGTTCGAATTATCAACAGGGTAGAAAGAAATTTCCAAAATACACATAGAGATTTATTTTTTCTAACACATTTAAATTTGAAACTATGTAATAAAACAACAATTGTGTACATATGTATAAAATTATTTTAAAGTATTTTTAAAAAGCTTATATTATACAGTATAAATATTTTACAGAAGTTAAAAGTCACGTATTAAAAGAATACATTCAGTGCGTTCATACACAATCCTACACATCTCTTATTAACAATAGCGGACCATCCTTTCTGAACACATGTGTAGCAAGGCCACGTGTTGAAAGAAAGATATGAACGGCTGACAACAAGTGCGGTTGCTCTATTGTCCACTTAATTGACCACATATGAGATTATTACGTTGCAGAGAAGAAAGGCAGAGACATTACAATACAAAACATGCAAACTCCACCTTTTTTGCTACAGGATAGTGAGAGTTCGAACTGTCGAGAGTTTTATAAGATAACTTCTAATTATATCGCGTGTTGTAGTCTGGCCAGCCACAGGTTTTACTTCGAAATACTGAGCGTACCAAAACGTATTGTTTTAGTTCGAAATATCAAGAGTTTTTCTAGGGATTGAACATATACTTCGAATTAGCGAGAGGTTCGTATTATCGAAGGTTTGAATTATCGAGAGTCAATTGTATATACATATTTCAATTTTTTCATTTACATTAAAGTACAAACAAAAATGTTTGTAAGAAGAGTTGTGAATTTTTCAGTCAGAAAGTATTTAATTACTTTAATTTAAAATTTTATTTTCCCTTCATTTTTTTTTCCAAATAATTCAATAACCATTGGCCTATTATGATTATGAAAAACAAGTATTTGTATTATCTTAATAATTACTGTATTTTAGAGATTATTATTAATTTTGCTGTGCTAGAATACATGGCATATGCAACTGAAATACACATCCTTTACTTCTTTAATCCTATCATTATAATTGTAGAAAAAAGGCTAGGAATTTTATAAAAAAGATAAATAAATCAAAATCTTTAAATTTATCTAGATTCAACATACAAATTTAAAATAAATTAAATTTTTTTTTTATTTTTGCCAAAAAGTATTCTTAAAATTGACAAGAGAAATTCTGCTTACATTAACTAAGAACTTGGTTTTTTTTTTGGTGGTTCAGAAATCGTTACGTATTACAATTTTTGCATACATTTCATACTAAACGTTTCTTTAAGAAATGTGATAAACTTTACTAATTTAAAATAAATTACATGTTTAAGGCCACACATACCTTTTTAAAAAAAAATTTTGGAGACCGTAACCGTAAAAATAATTTATATTTTATATATTCCTATTATATTATTAAGTTGATTCTGGAAGTAAACAGTCAGTTTGACCAGCCATTATTTTACAATTTTAAAAAACTAGAACTTTTGAAGTTTTTTCAAACTTTTACAAACTGCTCCATTTTAAAAATTTTTTAGTCATTTTAGTGTTTAGATAATTGTAAACAAAAGTTAGTATGTATTTGAAAATGTGTTCCCTTGTTGATTTTTAATAGTTTCTTTTCTGGCTGATTCTGGAAAAAATATAAAAATTTTTAGTATTAACTTTAAAGTTTTTAAGAAAAATAACTAGAGATCCCAGACCTAAATCCATACTAACTTTTGTAGAAAATACGTTTGGGAGTATTTACAAAATAATTTCAAGCCTTGAATAGGAAAAAAGCTTTAGGGATTAGAAAACACCTACATCTTTAAAATTAAAAGTCCAAGAAGAATTCATTTAAAGTTTGTAAAGACTAAAAAACAAAAACCTATAATGCGTGTAAAGGTCTAATTTTTTACTATGTTATTCAACTTATGTTCAACATTAAAACACTACATTAACTACATATGACTTAAAACATTTTTCTTAAATTCAAAATATATTTTTGTATAATATTGATAGCATTTGTTTCGACGACAGGTTATTCAGCTTCATCTTAACCTAATTTTTTCCTGAAAGTTTGGAAATACAAAGTATTTATGTACAAAATAATAATGATATTAACTTAAGCTAAAACTCGCAAGGTTTGCACATAAAATTTCCTTTTTTTCCAATTTTAAATGAGGGCAGTTTTGCAAGTTTGAGTTTTTGTTGCGCAATTTTAAATACTAAAATATAGTACTACAATAAGTTTACTATAATGTAGTTTGGACATCTTGGAAATATTCAGTTTTATCTGTAATACTTGCAGTCAAAATACTTGTATTCAAAAGTCTTATTGCAGTAACAGTGAAGATATATTTTTTAGATGTATTATTTTCAGTAATATTCCATCCCTTCCAATTATTGTTTCTCATAGAAACATGAGAAAGTTTTGGCTGTGGCATTTTCTCAACAGAAAAATATTATTCTAAGTTATATTAGCTATTTTTTAAAACAAAAATTGGTCTTGAAATCAATCTTAAGTAATTATGAGAACTCAAAACATAAACAAAAGCAGAAATGATTTTAGTAATGAAAATTGAAATTAATAACCATTTCACACTGAAAGAGTTGATTGCGCTCAAAAATATTTTTAATTAATTCAATTTAAGTGTAGAAAAATGCTTTAAAAAGAAATCAAAACCAAAACCTAAGCTCAGCAAATATCTTAAAAACTAATTTGTTACCATATCTGAAATTTGGTTTCAAGCTTCCCAATGATATGGACCACAAGAAAAGGCAAAACCTTTTTTCTTTATTATTGAAATTTGTAAGGTACTTTAAATCCTTAATTTGTCACAAAATTAGTATAATTTAAGACAATACACTTAAACCTGTTTTTGTGCGGTGGATAGGGACCGCATAAAAGAAACGCATAAAAAAAATTGCACAAAACTTTACGAATAGCTATAAAATATAGTTTTCGGAACACAATTAAAATTTTTTTTTTATGCGGTGGATAGGGACCGCATAAAAAAAGTCTCACGTTTAAAATAACTCAAAACCTTACGAAATAACTAGTACATACCTGGAAGATCGCCAAACGTTTTAAAATCTGATTTAAAAAATACACTTGCGAACATTTTTAAATATTTTATTTACATATTATGTGATTATTTTACACACACAAAACTTTTCAAAACGTATAAACATTATCCTTCGCAGTCTGACAATTTACGCGAACTTTCCTGTGATAAACTGGTTCAAAATCGCTTTCGTCACTTGAAGATACTATCTCGCACTCGTTTAGAGTTGACTTTTTTCAGGTACCATATAGTCAGTGATTAGTTTTTGCGACGACTGTTGTTTCACTAGACGCTTGTATATGTCCCGGTAGCCAGATATGCACGACTGAAGCTCCTTTTGGAATTTTGAAGTTCTTTCAGAATTGGCATCGATTGCAAGAAAATGACATTCTAATTTATGACAGAGTTGGAGTCCTGCATAGATTTTATCTGCTGTCATATGATCGGGTTCTCTTTGAAACAGAGAGCTTGCATATGACATAATTATTTTGTATTTTTTTAAATGTCGAATAGAGAGTTTTGGAAATGGACTACTCATATAAAAAATCGAAAAAACTAAATGACCGATCAATCCTACTGATTTTTTATTGATAACTTCGTCAATTATGTTCAATTTGATTGAAATTTTTATTTACCGCACAAAAAAAAATCGCATAAAAAAATCGCACAAAAAAAAATCGCACACAAAAAAAATTCGCACAAAAAAAGACCGCACAAAAACAGGTTTGAGTGTATAATGAAATAGATAAAATATCTTGAGATTTGGCTGCATTATCAATTAACCTTAACTTCAATATTAATTGAATATATTTGCCGGACGATAAATTGCAATTGGCTCTATTTAATATCAATTGAAGCAATATAATAAAATTTTAAACACAATGAAATAATTTAATTCTATTGAATTTTTTGCTTAATTTAACACCAACACGCAATATCAGTTGAATATCTTTCCAAGATAATTCGATTATATTGCAGTTGTTTCAAAATTGATTCCCCATTAGGTAGATCCATGAAATCAAGCCCATTATCTGAATACAATATCAAGATCATTTCCCATTCAATACATTTACAAACTTCAACATACATTTTGCATTCACAAAATTCAGTAAAAGAGGTAACACATATATAAATAAAGAAACAGATAAAAAGTGACTTGGTCGAAAGATACATCCCATTGGTATTCCGTCTTGAGGCAAGTTCAAAAAAAGGCAAAAGATCCCGTGGAGCTATTTGGTGACAGGATTTCGGGCAACCCGTGGGGAGCGATCGCATACCATTTACATACGCTCCCCGTTGTCAAACTAGCTCCAGTGTTCGGGTACTTGGATTCCGGGTTTGAGAGAAAAGAGGTTAATGCAACCGAAAATCGAGTGTAATTCGTGTCTAGCCCTTTTCCCTTAGCTCGGGAATCTATATCGAATCAATCACCCAATTTTTGTCATCTTCCCTGCTTGACCTGGGGGGTAGTTGGATGTTAAAAGTTTTCCCTTCAATGTCATTCTGCATAGTGATGAGATCAGGGAGATGTCGAGTGCTCCTCTTTTTTTCCCTCCCTTTTCTTTTCTGAAAAGGATCGAAGATTTGTGAGACGATTGCTTTGAAGTGATGTCTTCCGCATTGAATTGATTATAATACAATCGTAAAGAGGTTTGGAGTTTTCATCGGAAATTTTTGTGTCTTCTTCAGAGGTTTGTAAAAATGTAACTGTGGGAGGCTTTGATTTTATTTATACAAACTTAATAACTGGGAAATATGATCAACGTATTTCATTCTTAAATGCACTTTATCGTATAATACCGTAGCTATGAAATTATATTTTAAGATGAAACATTCAAGCATTTTAACTGGATCCCTTATGACTTACTACAAATCATATTATTTTAAACCTAATCTAAAAGAGGCATCGAAATAGCAAGCTATCATATTGTCTTGAATAACTTGGCTTTAGCTGAAAGTAGCATTTTCATGCAAGTTTAATTTAGGAAACAATAGGAAATAATTAGGCTTTGAGTTTTTCTTTGAAATTTTTGTGTCTTCATAGAAGAAGAAAAAATTGCGATATATGCCTTACATGCGTTTGTGTGTATTACTTAATTTAGTATGATTTTGTTCTCAGTGTCGCGCGCGTGTATAGACTCTATTCATAGAAGGGCTTATGACAACGTTTCTCAAATGGTGGGGTGCGCGCCCCTAGAGGAGCGTGATAATCCTACGAGGTGGGAGAGATCATATCGAAAAGACGAAAGCATCGAAGACGTAACCTTAATCTCTTGATCTATGGGAGGAATTTAAGTCATCGAACCCCACTCTTGTTTATACTAATGTAATCATAATGGGGACAGAAGAATATACTAATGTAATCATAATGTGGAAGAATCCTGATGTTGCTAATTCCTTTCTTTATTTCCAAAGGGGCTGGGGATTGGTATTTACCATTGCAGACCTAGTACATTCCTTTGGAACTGGTATTACTTTTTTAGTGTGGCACTATATAGGTGGAATACCAATTGCGGCAATATAATTTTCTAACAATAACAATATAGTTTCCTCTACAGAGGGAGGCATTTGAACTCAGAAGATGCGAAATGGTACAAGGAATTTAATTTTTCCTATAGCATCCAAGCCAAACAGACAATCTAAAGATCTTTAACAAAATTTCACTGTTACCTACATGGATCCAAATTCACAATACATACTGATCATGCTGCTTTACAATGACTAAAAAGTGTAAAACATTTAACTGGACGTTTATTTCGGTGGAGTTTAAAACTTTCTCAATATGAATATTCAATAGTTTATATAAAAGGTAAATTAAATGTTGAAGCAGACATGTTGTCGAGAAACCATGTATGTCATTATACATCACCCATTTCTCATTTTTTAAATACTGATGAAATTATTGAATACCAAAATTCAGAGAACATGAATGATCCAAAATATACAAAATATAATGATGTATTAACTGTCAAGAAAAGAAATTTAATTAAAATTGTAGTACCATTAGCTTTGAGAGAAAAATTAATTACAGCTGCACATGGAACAATTTTGTCACCCAGGTGTGAAAAAGATGTTAAAATTAATTTCCCCAATTTATTACTAGAAATATATTATATTAGATATTTCAAATTTTGTTAAATGTTGTGAAACATGTCAATTAAACAAACAATCTACACAAAAAAAAGTATGGATTATTAGAAGAAGTTCCCGTGGCAGAAGAACCATTTGAACTGATGTCACTAGACGCTGTAGGAGGATTTAATTATCATAATTCACAAAAGAACTACCAGCATAATGTTCTGGACCATGCTACCAGATATGCTTGGACATTTCCATCCAAAAGTGTCACTTCTGAAACTTATACAAATTGCTTAAAACAAATTTTTTCAATTCAATTCCCAAAACAACTGTTAAGTGATAGAAATGCAGCATTCACCTCTTCTAAATTTAAGAAATTTTTAAAACATCATAATATTCGACAATTACTACCTTAGCAAATAGACCACAATGCAATGGAAAGAATGAAAGAGTTAATCAGAAATTAGTAGCAAAATTAAAATGTAAAGTTAATTCAACTACAAAAATCCCCTGGACAAAATTATTAGAACAAGTTACATTTGAATACAATAACTCGCCACATGATGTCACTGGCTTTTCACCTGCATATTTAATGTTTGGAACATTGCCATATGACTCACCATTACCTAATCAAGTAAAATTGAATTATCCACCTATACAACAAGCAAGACAAATTGCAGTAAACAGAACAATTAAATATCATAAGATAAATAAACAAAGGTATGATAAACATTATGTTGAGGCAAAATTTAAAATTGGAGATTTAGTCCTATATCAAAATTTCTCATACCCTAATTCAAGTAAACTGAAGAGTCCTTATATTGGTCCCTTTCAGATTGTCAACAAACACTCAAATGTTACTTATGAAATAGATAACCTAAATCAATATACAGGAAAATTAACAGACATTGTTCATTCTACAAGATTAAAACCTTTTCATTCAAAATCCAATTTCCAATTATGCTAAATTCTGATGTATATTTGTTATAGAGTGTTTTCTGAAACATTTTTTTGGGGGGGGGGAAGAAGTGCATTGTTATTTTGAAAGAAGTGCAATGTTATTTTAAAAAAAAGTTGCTTTTATAAAACTTGAATTTAAGACTTGTTTACATTGTGAAAATCAAAATTTAATGTAATTGAATATTTGTATTGTATTTTTATTCATAATGAAAACATTATTGAAGACTATTTGTGATAGAATTATATTAATTATGGACTGTATGAAAACATGGTGATGAGGTCAATTTTATGATACATGATGTTATAGAGATTTCATTGTGAGTGTTTGTGATAGAAGTATATTAATTATGGACTGTATGAAAACATGGTAATGAGGTCAATTTGATGATACATGATGTTATAATAATTTCATTGTGAGCATTTGTGATAGAAGTATATTCTGGAAACTACAAAATATTATGTGATATTCTGAAGATTTTATTATGGTTGTGTATTTTTGAAATAAGTTGATTGAGTAGTGATCCAAATGATAATAATAAACAAAGAACTGGGAGATAAACAAGAATTGAATGATGAACATTGCACTCTATGATTTTTCCAAGAAAGGACTGTGTGAAACATTATGACAAATAAATAAAAAAAAAGGGACATTGATTGAATTTTTCCCTGTACTTGATATATCTGAAATACACTTATTTGTTTTTTTTTTCCTTTGCATTTTATATTTCTAGTGATATTTTGATATAATGTTGATGCTGTGTTTATTTTGGTAAATTTCTGTGTTATAGTAATCTAATCTTTTTTTTTTGGGAGCTCCTAAATTCATTTTATTGTGTGATATATATTCTTCTTATGCATTTACTTAACCATTATTCCTAAATTCATTTTGTTGTGCCTGTGATATATATTTTTATGTATTTACTTAACCAGTATTTTCTAAATTCATTTTGTTGTTACGTATTTGATATCTATTCTTTTTATGTATTTACATAACCATTTCGAAGTACTTGTAACTTTTCAACATTATCACTTTTACTAACATTGTTTACTATTACTGCACATCCAGTGTGGATTTCACTTGATAGTATGTTATGTTGTTTAACACTACTATATTTTTGTGTGTCTAATGTGAATTATCTTTATCTTATGTTGTTTTTTCTTAACCTTATTATTATTATAGTCATAGTTGAAAGTATTAGATGTGTGATATTTTTCAGAAAACAATTCTATGTAACCCAATGCTGTAAACCAAAGTTTGATATTTTGTTATTCAATATTATTATTTTTTACATGTCAGGAGATGCACCAGCTCACTCTTTTATACAATTATTATATCTTAGATTTTAAATTAATTTGGGAATTTGATATCATTGGAATATTGTTATTTTTATCCTCTGGGGACTTGCCAATTAGGATTGGCCAACCTGGCTGTGCCAGGCTTCAGCGGAGGGGGGGGGATTGTCAGGTTTGAAAAGATTAGCTTTAAAATTAAGGGAGTACTAAATAGAAATAGAGCGAACTCTTTATCATCGCGTAAGGATGTGTTGGTAAATAAGCCTATTTAAAGGTGGAGCGAGCGCTGGGGAAGGAGAACGTGTACTGAAAAGACTTGGCTGGTGGACTCCTGGCCGGATTACCGTCTTTTGTGCTACTCTGTTGAGCGCCTAAGGGCCGCCATGTTGGATATTTGAGGATTCACACACACACACAAGCAGAATAAAAAAGCATTTTGTAGAGATGATGCCCTCCTTATTTAACCCGCAGGCCTGGGGCCTGTCATATGTATATATAGTTGATATTTCTTTTTTTTTAAAATTTTTTTCTCAGTCAATTTTTGTGCATGCAGGTGTTTGGTGCTTTTTTACTTATTCTAAGCAATTTTCTACGGGATTCAGGCATTACATCAAAGTCATGCTTGCATTTTCCTACAGCAGTGGTTCTCAAACTTTTTTAACCCTAGAATCCCTTTTAATTGACAAAACTTGCCCACGAACCCCTTTTTAAAGTCATAGCTTTTGCAAAGAACCCGAGTATATAGCTACATAAATGTATGTACATATTATAGAAATTACAAATTAATTGTGCTGAAGAATTATTTAGTTAAATTATAAATTTTATTTAAAATAAATTTTGAAAAAATCAATGACTGCAGGAACTTGGTGTGATGTTATAAGTGTACTTATATCCCTCTCAATGTTTGTGAGTAGTAACCGCAATTCCCCATGAGCACTAGTTTTTTGTTTTGTTTTTGTGAGGAGGTATTTAACGGCACTGAATCCCCATTATACCAAATTGGAAGACGGTAAAGTAGTCAACAACTTCCGTACAATAACCCATAATGCAGGATATAAAATAAGGATGTGTTTTTATAACCAGAATTTATAGTATTCTTGTTCGAACATTTGTTTTTAAATCCCTCATTTATGAATATTTCAATAAGATGCTCCACAAATGAGTATTACCAGGGATTCAGGATTCATCTGCATTTGGGATCTGAGTTGATCCACGCGCGCGAAAGAGTTCAACAGCCAGGTGGGATTATCCAAGTGAATTAATTGTTATTTACTTAAATTTCCACAAAAATAAAAATAGATCAAATTTTTAAAGTTTTATATTAAACCTTGCGTGGACCCCCTGACTTGTTCAGGGACCTTCAAATCAATATTAATTTTCCACGGACCCCCTGAATAATATCGAGGATCCAGGGGCTTGTAGGGACCGCTTTGGGAAACACTGTCCTAGAGATATAGACAGAATCTTTTCGCCTCTATGATACTTTGCTATGTCTTTTTATTACTCTGTTTTTAGGTAGTCGGTACCCCCTATCCCGCTAATGTTAAATTGAGCATTTTTATGTACCTTTTTCTCAGAAACTATTAAATGTACAGACTTAAAATTTTTTCTGTATATTAATTAGACTTTTTTATTTAAAATGATCGGAAGCTTTTTCAAATATATTGTTTAGTTTTTTCAAAAACATTCATCGCAACAGTATCACTATGAATTTTTTGAAAAATGTCATTTTTTTTCACGATAACTGACTTTTACAAAAATATTATGGGAATATTAATAAAAGCCCTTGCAATATATATAGTTAGATATCAGTAATATTCAGTGAAGATTGCAAGTGCTTCCGTTGAATAGGTTCTGAGGAAAAGGTACATGCATTTTTAAAAACACCGTTTTGAGATAATTGCATTTTTATTATAAAATGTCACTTCATCAAAAAAATTATGAATTACAATCTGTATTTGCACTATTTTTTTAAATATTAGCTTATTCTCAATAACTTTTAGGACTTTTTACTTATTTCTTTTACTTAGATTTCTCAGAAAATACATATATAGCATTTTCACTTTTAATCTATCGAGATATTTTATAGCATTTGCATCATTTTTCTCAAATTATGCATCAATTTTTGAAGAATTTTCTGTTCTGATACATTATTGTCATCCAAGATCATTATAAATCATCATAAATACCATGTGAAAATGTATCAATACATGAAAATATGACTTTTGTAATACATCATTATACGACATTTCGAAAAGTTTCATTAGAATAAATTCACATGTAAACACAATTTCTTAAAGTATCAGAATTAAAAGGATTCTTAAAATATTACATAAATGGTATCCAAAACAACAACAAGAAAACTGATTTTATGTTTTTAAACATGAAATTTGTGTGTTTTTTGGTATGTAACAAGTTTTGTGCAACGAAAAAGGTCATTGCATTTTGGGATATATTTATGTACCTTTTACTAAGAAACTATTGAACACAAAGCTTAAAAATTTGTGTGTGCATTAAATAAACATTTATCTTTATACAGAAGTGAAATTTTTTTAAAAAAATTGATCAGCCTGTTTAAAAATGTAATTTTTGTACAGTAGAAAAATAATGAATTTTATAAAAGTTTTCCTTTTCTATGTTACGACATCTGCTTTTTAGCTAAATGTCTGAGGAATATCTCAAAAATTTCACTTCAGTATACACAATATATATGAAATATAAAATAAATATTTCTAGTTCATGCAAACAATAGATTTTTTAGAAAAAAGAAGACACAAATTAAAAAATATAATCTTTATAAGACAATAATACATGATTATATGACATTTCGAAAAATTTCATTAATGTTTTATATATTCATATGTAAACACAATTTCTTTAAGTATCAGAATTAAAAGGATTCTTAAAATATTACATAAATGGTATCCAAAACAACAACAAGAAAACTGATTTTATGTTTTTAAACATGAAATTTGTGTATTTTTTGGTATGTAACAAGTTTCGTGCAACGAAAAAGGGCATTGCATTTTGAGATATATTTATGTACATTTTACTAAGAAACTATTGAACACTAAAGCTTTAAAATTTGTTTGTGCATTAAATAAACATTTATCTTTATACAGAAGTGAAATTTTTTTTTAAAAAATTGATCAGCCTGTTTAAAAAAAATAATTTTTGCAGAGTACAATAAGGAATTTAATAAAAATTTTCCTTTTCTGTGTTACGACATATGCTTTTTAGCTAAATGTCTGAGGAATATTTCAAAAATTTCACTTCAGTATACACAAGAATATATATGAAATATAAAATAAAAATTTCCAGTTCATGCATACAGTAGATTTATAGAAAAGAGAAAACACAGTTTAGACAAGAAAATTTTTAGAAAACAGTAGCTTTTGGTATAAAATTTTACCTCATCAAAAAGATCCTGCACTGTAGCCGGTTTTTACCTTATTTTTCTTAATATTATCTTCTTCTTTTTTTCTTTTTCTTCTTTTATCTTTTCTAATTTTCTTCGCTCTTCCAGAAAAAGCATACACTGCTTTCATTAACCTTTCTCTATCAAGAATTTTCATGGCACTTACCGAATATTCTCCAGGCTCGATTCCCATTTTCTGCAGCATTTTTAATTTGGATACATTACCATCATTAAAAGAACAAACAGCATCATAAACACCAAGTGAAAGTGTTTCAATCTGTACAAATGTTGTTTTAGGAACACGTGACCATATGACATTATGAAAACTTTCATTCGGGTTTTGTGTTTTTCCATGCAAACATTTTCTCAACAGATCAGGATGAGAAAGATCTCTAAATATAGGACGCATTGCTTCTACAACAGCGACCGGAAGACTATTTTTATGTTTGTAAGACTTACCTGATGCTCCAGCCTTTTTATATCCACACCATGAATCTTCACCAACAGGACAAAAACCATGTTGAGGATATTCATCTGTTGACAGCTTATGCAGAAAAATGGCCCAGATATCTTGCCGCATGTTCTGAACACTGGTGTAATTTTTCCGAATAGCTGATCCATAGTAAAACTGTAAGTTATCTATTTCATGCTCAGTCAAACGATTTTTTCCACTTAAACACTTACCGTCTGACAAGATTTGCCCTTTCAATTGAGTTTTTAATCGGCGCAATCTTGTTCCCATGCGCTTCATGACATGTCCAATGCACTCCAATTTTTCAATTGGGTATTCATCTCCATAGATGTTTTTCTTTCTAACAGCATCAAATGCTTTGCAATCTCCATCCCCTAAGTAAGTAATATATCGGGCATTATGCAAAGATAATGACCGTTGAAAATTTTAGACGCACCTTGAATTTCCATGGCTCCACTAGATCCAACGTAATTCCTTTTACAATCCTTTTGATGAGAAGGTAAGTTTTTACATATGCAATATTTTGAAAGAATATCAACATCTATCACCTTACCTGTATCAATGCTGGCCACAGTAACTGCACCATTCAATGATGAGTAACCGCGCTTCTGCCATGTCCCATCTACAGCGACTGTAATATTATTATTACCTTTATTTTCACAAATAGCTTCCTTCGCAGCATTTTGAATGGAGTCCTCGTAAACTAGTTTTGCAGCATTTAAGATTCGTTTACCGTAAGGAGAAAACCTTGTAGGTGGTTGAGGAAGATTCATTATGCCGCAAAACATTCTCCCAGCTTCTGCACCTTTTCCAATGGAACGCATAGCATATACAAACCTGGTATTTATTGTAGCGATTTGCGTTCCTTCATGAAAATTTGAAGAAGAGAATTCTACACGATATAGGACAAGCACAACATTTCAGGACAAATGTAATAGCCAGTCTAGACCTTCCTTTTAAAACTTGCATGTCTAAGCCACTGTTACACATTTTACAGTGAACTTCATTCTTGAAAACAAATGCCAGAATATTCAAATTCATAATGGCATTAATAATACCTACACTTTTGTCATAGGAAGAAAAACTTCCATTTAAATTGGGAATTTTCTTTTCTTTTGCACATGTCTCCTTTGAGTCATGTGCATGTCCAGCTTGAGGATTGACATTACTGTCGTTAGTATTTGAAGTATTGTTAGTATGGTTGAAAGTATTCTTACCTTTATAAAACGTACCTTTACGTTTTTTGAACACTTTTGTAGATCTTGGCATATTAAAATTTAATTTTGAAATTTTTGATATTCAGAAATTTTAAATATCGAAATATTTAAAACGCTAACAAGAAAAACGTGTATTCCTTCCAAAATAGGTAAACAACCCTAACAGCTACGCTTGCAGTCAATCTACAGTTAATTGCGTATGAATAAATAAAACAGAGAGTGGCTTTGGAAAAGCTTCCCAGATTTAAAAGGTCAATGTTTACATTTCTATCTGTCAAAGGGGGCGTGGCTCATCAGCTGATTATTTTTTAAAATCATTTTAACATACTTTTAATTAGTAAAATGGCAAGTATGTTACATCATTGGAAAGGTCCTGATTTGGGGATTTTAGAAATATCAAAAACTCAAAATCGATTTCCCGAAGGTGTTTACCCTACTGACTGGCCTTAACTCGCTTTCTTGTATGTCTGTCCAGGTGGAATTTTGTAGTTGATTTTAACTAACTTCCCGATGGGCTAGAAACTTGAAATTTCTTCCATAGCTCGGAAGTGGATGACAATGCATAAAAATGTGAAAGAAGAAGAAAAAGCGAAATAATTATCAATTACTAGTTAATCATTATTTAACAAGAAATCATTAAAGAAAATAAAAACATGGTACATTAAATTTTTCTTAAAAATAAATTATTAAAATCATAAATGGCTTCCATTATATCATGCCTAATACGGTCTTTAGACACAAATGTTCCTTTTGGACACTTTCAACCAAATCATATCATACAAGTTTTCATTTGCGTTTTGCGTTCCACAGTAGACACAATTTTCTAAAAGCTTATTAGAAGCAAGCAGCGTTGATAAACAGAAATGATTGGAAAAAAATTTAGTATGAAATCACTGAAATCTCAAAAAAGAGGGCGGGGTCAAATTTCCAAAATCATTTGTTTACATTTATCAACGTGCTAACTTCATGACGGTCACATGATAAATGCTATCACATGTTCTCCGTTGAATGCAAAACTTAAATTAAACTTGTACTGGTTGTACCTATTTTAAAATTTAGATGAAATTTCAAATTTGATAATCGGGGTTAAGATGTTCAGGTACTAAGATTCATCACAAAGAATTTATCCAATTTAGAAAAACAAATTCTTTTATTAAAATGCACTTTTAAAACTAGTGCATTTTGCTTAAGGTATCCGACTACTTGCGACAACTTTATTTTAAAAAAATGGAGATATGGGGATTTTTTTGTGGTTTTTAGATTTGCTTAGTGTATTTTAAGAAAAATATACTATAATTAAGAAGAGAAAAAGAAATTATTATTACCGAAATGGGGAAAAAATGAGTAACAATTTACAAAAAATAACATAAACGGGGTCCAATCTGTACCAAAATTTTATGAACAAGTTTCAATTTTTCAATTCTTAAGTTTTGCTATATATATATACGTTATACGTTTTTAAAATGACCTTAAAGATAAGAGATATTTTATAATGTTTACAAAAATTAGAGCGCTTTATCTTAGTTATATAAAATTGCTTAAAAAAATAGTGATTATATTAACATAAGGGACTAAATTTTGTAATAAAACAGCGATTGATAAATATGAAGGTTAATACACTTCTACTATTATACAGAACATACACAAAAAAATTTGAGTTCATTAATTTCAAAAATTTTGAGCAATCCTGTTTAAGCATTTTCAAAAAAAAAAAAAAAAAAAAAGGAAATTTTTTGAGTAAAACGCGTTTTAAAGTATTGCATCTTGCTTAAAGTAAAGGCATCTGGTTTTACTAAAACACTTGTAGTTTTTGTTCTGGTGTGAACGGAAAATAATAAACTTGGTATTTTTATAAAGCTAATATAAGACAGCCTATAAAATAAATTTATAAAAAAGTTGTCAGTTTTTGGCAAACTTCACAATTTTAGGGTAGTCGGATACCTTAACTATAAGCGCTATTATTGTTGACAAATGTGTGGTTTTTGAAAGAAAGTTCCAGTGAAAAGCAAAAGCTGGCATCAGCAAAGCGCATGAACTGATTAACTGGAAACATGTCGTGCAATTACAACATCCCATGAATTTATCAATTCGTTGGAAACACGCAATTGTAGTCATCATGGGGATATGGCGTCCCTCTAATTTGTCCTATTGAATTCTTTTCTAATTTCTACCTCCCATATAAACGTGATATATCAACCAAAAGTTAATAGTTCAAAGAATATTGCTAAATTAAAATCAAACAAAAGATAATTTTTATCATTTTTAGGAAGCCTAGCTTCTTAATCTGCTTTACAATTCGGACTCCTTTCTAATGAAATCAACATCATGTATTCTTTCCCTGCAATTTTCGCTAATTATTCGTTAAGTAAAAATTAACTTTTGGAATCCTTTTTTTTTTCTTTGTTAACATGAATCTATTCATATTTGAATTATTTTTTTATTCTCTTAGAGAGCGATGGTAAGTGCTTCTAAATTAATCAGTGGGGACATTTCTTGACATTTTGATTAATGAGTTCACGATGGAAAATTCAATAAACATTTTTTAATATATTGAGCGGAAGAAATTTTTTAAATTTGTTTCTCAAATTTTTTCCTGTACTTTCTCTCTTTTTTTATTTTTATATGATTCTCAGTAGTTTTTTGTTTGCTTAGTTGTTATAATATCTTCTAACTCTTCAATATTTTGCAACATTCTTCAATATTTTTTTATACAAATTCATAATAAATAAAAAAAGTTTCTGTTTTTCTTAATTTTTTAATTTAATAAGTCTAATTTTTAAAAAGAGTTTATAATATTAACTTTTTTAAGTTCCTGATTTATAAAATGAATCAGCTGCGTAATGGCGAATATTAGAGCACCCCCCCCCTCCTGCAAACACAAGTTTTGTCCCCAAGCCTAAATACGTTCTTGGCGTCAGTTATGCTTTGGGCCCCCTAGAGCCCCTGTGCCCCCCACAATGCGGGGGTGTACGTTGTTCCTCTGAAATGAATGAAACACATTTTGCATGAGAAACAGTCTGATACATTATATACCTAATTTATATATAATATATCAAAGACTATTGATATATTATATACCTAATATTATAAACCTAAATTTATGAACAATATAACCTAAATTATATTGTTCATATAATTTAGGTTTATGTATTCTCAAAAAACGAAAATTTCGCTAACGTTTTTCGCAAAAGTTTTGCGTTAAATAAGACAACTTTGTCATAAGTTTTTAATATACCTTTGTATGATTTTTTTTATTTCTTTTCCCTTTTCGAAGCCTTGAATAGGAATAATTTCGATATGCTGTTTTATTTACTTTTAACATATACTCTAATATACAAATAATTATTTTTAGCTTATAGGCTAATAGGTTTGACAAGAATTCAATACCAGCACACTATAATTTACATATTAACTAAATTCACATATCTACATTAAAACATATATTTAATTTTTAAAAAAAACACTTCGTTTTTGTTGTATCATTTTATTTGAGTATAAAGAGTTATGTGTGTGGTGTGTGTGATTCAAAATTTATTCAACAACTCTTCTGATATACATTTAAATACTAGCTAACTGAATAAGTGAAAGCGTAGGATAAAAAGGGATGAAAAAGAGTAAAAGTGTTAAGAAAAAGCCTAAAAACGTCAAACTATGTTATAGTTTTACACATAATGAATATAATAATCATGTCTTAGAATAAAATAAAAAAACGAGCTTACACACAGTTACTGAATTGATTAAGAAGATTGAAAAAGTTCATTCTAGTGATGACTTAAGGAAGTTTTTGAAAGGGGTCTCTGATTTCCTGACGAGTTAAGTCTCGCCAAATTTACACCATTATATCCACGTCCCTTGTTTCTTATTGCTCAATGTATTTAATTGCAAACTCTAAAACTTTAACTCCAGTGATATGTGAAATTCATACAGTCTATGGTTTGAATTGATCGTGACCTTCAATTTCATTGTTATCGCGTTTGACATGAGTGAAATTTTCTTCGTTAGATATTTTATAGTGATCATTCTTCACCTAACTTTTGATTTCTTGTAAAGAACCATCCTCACATCCAAGGATTGCACTTA